>JAOCNB020100448.1:0-11502 GCA_026546465.2 Palythoa caribaeorum | reverse complement strand
TGTAAAAAATATTTACTTTTAAAATCAATTGTTTAGTTGTAAAGATTGTAGGTTGGTATCAAAAACGTGTGGTGGAATGTTTAATTTTAACCCGCGATTTTAATGTTTTATCTATAATCGAGATTTATAATTAGTTTTCACTACAATGTAAAAACGTTTGAAATACGTGAAATACGAAATACTGCATCATTCTTATTGTAGCTGAAAATCTTAATTTGTTTTGGTTTTTATCACAGAAAACAAAGTTGTTTGAAGCTGCTTAAGTATGGATAATTCTAGTTTGTGACTAACAAATCAAAATGATAATGAGCACTATAATTACAAAAATTTTATGCACTCTGACAATCGAAATGGTTTTGGATTTTGGACAAAGAAATCTCTCCGGGCGGAAAGATGAAGGAATCTTGACTCTTTTGCTAAGAAGCGTGGCTTAATCCAAACCGAATGGACCTTGGCCAGAGTAGCCACCAAAATCTGAAATCATTGTTATTGTTTTCTGTTAGAGAAAATTTGTTCTAGAACACAAAGACTCATTGTGTAAGATTGAGTCCGATGCACAAAATAAAGAGCTCTGCTGGGATCGCCAGCATCAACCAATTGAATTCGTTGTTTATTTAGACGCTCCGGATCTAAGCCCGTAGATTATATTAAGTTTATAAGATATTATTGACAACTTTTAAATGTTCTATTACAAATTTGATTTTAAAATTTTTGGTTAATATAAAAATTAACACTAAAAGGGAATCAACGTTTCGATGTCTGCTTGACACCATTATCAAGATAAAACTGATGATCAAATTAGTACAGTGAAAACACGCACATTGTTTTGAAAATACACTAGGGGCAAACTATGCTAATTAAAAAGGGAAAAATGAATCAAAAAGGATAAAATCATGAAGGAAAGCGAAGTAAATAAAATATTTAAAACAACTTAGAGCTAACATAATCTTTTTCTTTTTAAATGATTTGAAGAAATTGCAAAACAAATTTATGGCATTGGCGAAGTCTTTTGAAGAAATATAAGGATATCAAAATACGTTAATTCAATCTTGAGGCAACTAGTTTTAAAAACAAAGTTATTATAGAATGCCTACGTGCTAGAGAATACTTAATCATGCATACACATCCCACTCACTTTCAATAGTGCAATAACAACAAATATATTTTATCTCTTTAGAAATGTTGAGTCAGTTCCTGGCGTTTTGAGTGTTATCAGTTTTTACTGTCTATAATAATATTATGGTCTGGTGTAAATTTTGCTATGTCAACCCACTTCTCGAATACGCATGTATCACTTATTAGAACCTAATTTTGACATGCATAGTTAAGAACGTATTAGTACTATAATTTTAGCTACCTGTCATTTGACAGTGGTCCATACATAAGCCGGAAAATTTAATACGACTAAATGTTACAAAATGCTATTTGCTCATCTATTTTTCTTATATAAGAATACAAATGAAAACTTCAAATAAGTTTTTTGAAGTTAGTGGTAACTTTGTTTGTTCAAGAGTCTTAAGAAATAACAGAAAAAGTTTACCTTAAGGATGTTGGAAATAAAGTATTTGTGTTTGAAAGAGATAAAAAGAAACGCTGAAATACAATTTTAAATTTTGTTAGAATTATCTTAAAACCCAGTACTTATATAAAATAACTTACCAAAATCAGTATAGAAAAGGTTGAGGGCATTAACTCAGCAACCGTTCGCCGTTTGGACGTCTTTATATTTCCGCATCAATATCGATAAATATTTTAGCAAACACGGAAGTATGAATTGCCTACATCGGCTAAAAACGTCTGTTTCTATGGACATCGACTTTAGTTTTAGCATGAAGTGTACAAAATAAAGCCACGGAATCTATAAGCTATTGGGTTAATTTGAAAGACTCAACCACCATTAGGCAAAATGACGGGACAAATGACGTCATATTTATCGCTTTAGCATACACACTAAGCAATCTCATACCAAGGACCCTGGGTACGAGGTTCGTGACTGGCCCTTAACTTGGTTGTTTTTAAAATACTGAACAGTTATTTCACGAACGCGCTTTGGATATGAGGTGATAGATAGCTGACGAAGCGCGAAACACTGATTTGGCTATTTACACCTCGTGTCCAACAAAACTCGAGTGTCCAAACGAAGCCCGTCATTTGCCAAGGGCGAGAAATAATGAGTTACTTTTCACATTGCTTTAAATTTTGATGAACATTTATATGAGTTTGGAGAAGAATATCACATTTGTATAGCTCAGTAGCCTTATACGTTTTCCACAAGTTGCTTAAAAGTTGATTCAAGTTCCTCCTAAAGTCAAAATTTTCTCGAAATAACTTGCGAAAAGTTTCCCAGCAACTTGTGACTAAGCCTATCATTTAACAATTATTGGATGAATTGGATGAGGTTGAGCATGATAGCGAGAATTATCATGGCCGAGGTTTGTGTTATCTGCCGAAAGCGGAAGGCTGGTCTCATCTGCAGTGTTAAATCTATTGTTTGTAGGTATGACGGCTCAGCTGCAGTGATAAAGCTATTGTCTGTAGGTATAACGCAATGTAAGCGACGCCTGCAGGAATTATAGCTGTGTGTTTATAGCACTGACATGGCAGGAACGTAAGTAAATTATTTTTCCTGCCGTTCAGTTGTGGATTCCAGCACCTACTGAAGCATTTTAGGCATGTTTTGACTACTAAAGATCCTAACGAGCGCGAAAGTTGGCCGTTAGGTGTGGGCGGCTAGACACTTATAAAAATATATGAAATTATAAATATTACTAGGACTCCATGCCGACTGATGTTTTATTTCGATCACGTGACAGTTGCTTGGGTCAGTACGCTCTGATTAAATGGCTGTCACTTGGCCCGCAAAACCAGAACTGGCAATCATTGCATACCAGCGGGAGGCGAACTTTGCCGGACTTGTAATTTTCCTGACTGGAGTTGATATTTTGTTTGAGATATCAAAGGCCAAAATCGTTAGTTTTTGTCTCGAATTCTTGAACGCTTTGGTTCAAACGAGTAAAAATTTTGTTCGAAGTAGTAGTTCTATAATATTTGGGAGCTCGTGCAAGTTACCAGTAGAGAATATTACCGGCTTCTTATAGTTCTGATAATCAATTCGAGAAGATTGCAACACTTCAAATAAAACAGTCTCACAGTAATTAATCACGCATTTGAACGTTTATCTTTTCAGCTCGTTGTAATGTTCCGTTAAGACTTTAATTTAGAGGAAAAACAAGGTGGTGACTACTTTCATTTAATGGAGATTACGCGAATGAAAAAAAAGAAATAATAATATTATTTTTTTTTAAATCTAAATTAACACCTAAGGCGGTTTTTCATCTTGATTCAGTGCATGAGGAGACCCTTCTCCTGATAATGGTCTAAATTTATTTTCTGCTGGAACCTAAGTTGATATTAGTGAAACCAAATTGTTTGTTTTGAAAACAGAAAACAAAAGCAAAAAAATGTTTGAAGCTTCAGGGTTATTGATAATTCTAGTTTGTGACTAACAAATTAAAACAATGACGCTAAATTTTTGAACACTCTGCAAATGTTTTTGGAATTCACACAAAGATTTGGCTTAATTAGAATATAGCTTTATAGGAAGAGAAAATAAAGTTTAGAACACGGAAGTGCGTTGAGTATTATAAACCATTGCGTCCAATGCACAAAACAAAAGGCTCTACGGGTCAGTACCGTTGCATTAACCAATGTACATGAATGGTTAATGCTCACTCTAGGGAAATTTATCCAACCTTGACAAAAATTATCATCCAGTGCACAAAAATAATACGGATCAAACCTTAATGCTGGTATTGGAATAAAGAAGAGGCCAAATTTAGCATTAAAAAGACACGTAAACTGGTAAAGGAATGACTTATTTTGTTTTGAGCTCTGAATGAAAAGAAGTTAATTTTTGGACAAGTTTCTTGTATATATTTCTTGCTGGAAACAAAGTCGACGCCAGTAGAACCAATATTGTTTACGGAAGTTAGGAAGCTAACGATTCTGTGCTGGCTATAAAATCTTTTCCGATGTTGATGTGGAAATGAGAATACGACCTAAAGGTGAGCGATTACTAGTTCATACCTTGAAGGTTTCAACTTTTTCTACAACTTTCATTACTTTTATTTTCTGCATGAAAATACTTTTTGATCAGGATATTTAGATGTATACCGGAAATAAAATCCACTGCAAGCACTGCATTGACTTTCTTTATTTCTGTTACGTTATACAAAAGCTCTTCAGTGTTAGAATGGCTGATGTTAACTCTCATCCTTAATCTTTCTTTTAACTTTTCAAGTTGCTACAAACTTCTAAATTTATGTTGTTTAAGTGTTAATTTTTTTTCACGATAAAATAATAAAAATAATCATTGTTTTATTTGGGTAAGTGAGAACCTAGTTTTGAAAGTTGAACCCTAAACACAAATACAAATCTATGTAGGCGCTTCCAGCCTCCAGTTAGGCCGGCTTAACACTATCAATGTTTAGTGTTCAATTATCGCTAAACATTGCATTCTACCATCGTGGTGGAATCCCCGAATAAGTTTTAATCAAACATAATAATTAAAAAATATAGCTATAAGTCTTCGTTAGGCCTATTGTTACATATTATAATGCTTTTACTTCAAATTATTTTGATGGTGTTTGAAATTTCTCTCATACCGAGATCAAAGATGGTAATTAAGGATACTACTGTACAATCAACCGTGGAACATTTATAAAAATCAATTCACAAATCTGAAAGCTCCTCCCACGTATTTTAAAGTTATGGTTTGGTAAAATACATATCATTTCGCCCCCTTATGCATGAATGCAAACAAAATAAAGTGACAAATTCTTATGATTGAAAAACGTTTTCTCAGTCTTAAATATCAATTATCTGCCCTATTTTCTGATATTGGCTGATATGTTAATTGCCACTAAAAGATGGGTCAACGTTTTAGATAATTATTCTTTTTTAAGTATCCTAGATTTGTTATTTCACAAAAGTTTCTGAAAAGACGTCTCGGGTACATTGAAAGTTTCTGTTGCCTTTCCCAAGATATTGAACACAAACATATTCGACTTTAAATGATCTAATTATAACATAAGATAATATTTTACGACAATGACAATCCCTTTGGACAAAACGTGTTGAACCAAAAAGAGTTTAGTAAAAAGAGTATGTAATCTCAGGCAGTTGGTTTTCGGCATCAGCTGTAAAGTCCACTGCTGGTGTCTGACAGACGGCAAAGCTTGCTCACCCAAAATTCCTAATAAGATTTATCGTCCTTGCCCTGGAATCACTACTATATTACAAACACTGGAAGTACGTGGATGCTTTGATAACTAATGTCATCTCTCCTGGCAACTCTCGTGATATTACCTGAAAGTGGGCAAAATACAGCCGGCATCATTTATTACGCTTGCTTTAATTTTTGTGAAATCGATTTACAGCCTAAAAAACTAAGCAACCATATACTGTGACAAATCAGTCGAGAATGGGTTCAGTAGTAGTTACAATAGTGACTACATGCAAATAATTACTTACAAAAAAAATATTTCTATATAACAAAATATCTATCACGAAAAAAATATTTCTGTAAATGGTGCAGAACTTTGCTATTTGTGTTTTGAACTCGTGGAGCTCATGTCAGGTCTTAATAAACGGTAAAAGGAGTATTTCTATTAATCACAAGCCAGAAAATTCATCTAAAAACCAAAGTATTGAGAAATAAAGTGTGCAGAGTTCAATTTAAATCATATTTCTCTCAGAAAGAATTGTAAATCATGAACAAGAAAGTTTTTGATCTTCGTTTTTAAAGTTAGGAAAACAATGAGTCATATAATAATTGATCTATAGCGTTTTTATTATCTTTCTCATTTGAAATTCACCATAAGCATGCAATGATGTCAATACGTGTGCTATCTTTCCCTTAATAGAATAGTTTGGGTGATTTAGGTTTTGTAAGTATCATATCAATTCATACTGGAGGTTTCTATCAGCTAAAATTAAGTTTAAAAATATCTTCTAATAAATACATGATAAACCCTTGCAGTCCAACATGTGCAGTTAACATTTAACGTACCTTTCTGTAAGTAATGTAAATAAATTTCGTTTCGGACAACATGATGGAACCTTTATCACAAATGTTTTAAAGTGAGATGCGCTGAATGGAAATTTGTTTTGCTCTTTATTAAATTTATCCTCTGAAATAATATTTATTCAACAATACGTTCTCGACAAATAGAATCAAAGAGAGTCTCTTTAAACAACAAACTTTAACGAATTTATTTTGTTTCTAGCTCGGAGGAGAAAATACCAAAAGTACTAACTAGGAAATTCAAAATTTCTACTGTTATGAATTAGGCGAAGTATTTGTGTTCTAAATTGTTTTTACTCATCCCGAAGTCTTTGTATAACATGGCGTTCTTTCGTTATGACAACATTGCTTCAAACGTCAACTCCCAGAAGTCTATGCGATTTCGCTGACTCGTACTCAGTCGTTTTTCATTTTTCGTTTTGAGGAAATCTGGTACGAGTAAGGCGATAGATACCCTTCATTTTGCATTTGTAGCAACAAGAGTTACCGTTCGTGTTCGAAACTCATTTAACCTTTTTTTGCATAACTGCATGGCAGCAATGGTAAGTGTATGTGTAGCAAACGTGAGAAGTATTGTAGTTGATTGCCTGAAAAAAGTATGTAGAACGTTTTACAGCGGTCGTTCTAAAGGTTGAAGACAACTTACGGTTCCAAACTATAGAGTTATCTAACTTTTAAAGAAAATGAAGAAAGAAACATTTGCACAAGAAAAGAACGATAAAAAAAAACACAACTGTCTTAAAATACGATTAGAAAGTGCTCTTTTCGATGATAGGCAACGAGTTTCACTCGAACACCGAGGCAGTTTTTGATGAAAGTTGTTGATACAATCGATGCCATTTGTAATAGTCGTGCGTGATCAAAACGCTGCGGAACTTGCAACTCACCCTGATATTTCTGAGAAAAAAATGGTGGACAAGAAACAGTCTCTTAATGTTTGATCAAGTGAGCAACATAGTTAATTTATCGTTTAGATTCCACTGTTACTGAAAAGGAAAACTCCAGATAATCGTTTGTACTACGTCAAATCGTTTTCAGGTTAATGGGGGACGTTCAAAACTTGTAGTTTCTTGAAAGATATTTATACAACAACTTAAATCGATCAACGGATTAATGAGCGGGAGGCAATAAAATGTTTCAGGCCCTCAGTCTCTCAAAATGAAAATAAAAAACCGACGAGCGGCTATACATTCGCAGCAAAGGATCCACAAGGAAAGTTGAAAGTGAATCCTTCGGCAAGGGTAAAGAATAGCAACTTCATCTGCTATACTACTGACATGCACGAACATAAATATACATTAGAGAGCCTGCAATAAAGTTGTTTTTGTAAAAAATCTCTCTGAAATTTTGCAAATTGTACGTACACTCCCTCAAATGTCTGCACACAGTATCAAAATGACATCAGATCACAAGAAGAAGGTAGAAAAATCGTCACTGGGCCCAGAAGAACTTCTTTAACTATATCTACACCCAGTGTAAGAAGGAGACCAGTTGGGGACAAGGAAATTATATTGTTTGATAAACTTGTTTAAAATAAAGCAATTAATATAAAATAAAAAATAAAGCAATTAAAATAAGCAAAATTCACAAGCCATCAAAATGGACGAAATTTGTAGTGGCAAATATTTATCAATATTATTGCTACTGTCATATCTTTGATAAAGCCGTAATCAATTAAACAGTGACACAGTGAGGTGCACTGGTATTTACTCTAACATCGAAGAGGATAATCTGAAAATGTTTCTGACGTGCACACAATAAATATTAGAAGTTCTGGTACTGGGTATTTCTATAACCAATATCAAGATATTAATAAGAGGGTTTGAAATGTTGAAGTTTTGTTCGCTAGACTATGCATGAATTGTTTAATATGTGGACATGGCTCGAAACATGGACCGCAGATGATCCAAAAGGACAATTGTAAAAAGAATCAAAATTGTTGAAGTCGGTTTGATCTCCATCACGTTTTGGTTCCCATTTCGTGATAGATACTACAGCAATTTTGGAAAATGGTAAGAGAAGAAGAGACACGATATAGCTGAAACTAAAGAAAGTTTTCAAGAATTCAACAGTGAAGTGCTGAATATCTTGAGGTGTAAGCGCCATGAAACATGATAAAATAACTCGACAACATTAATAACACACCACCGTTTTGTTTTATTGCGAAAGAGTACTACTGAATTTGCGTTGATTTTTATTAATTGTATCGACTGCGCTAAAAATAAAATATAATGACGAGCGAAAATGTATAATGGGACAAGTCTTTAAATAATACCTAGACTGCCACTTGAGGTCTCATGTTTTCAGAGAGAAAATTCTGGCCAGTATATATAAAATTAATACTGCATTATTTGACTACAAAAATGAAAAAAGGAAGAAAATATTTTGTATTAATTGTTACTGTAAATTTGTTAACTCTTAACATTTATAGTCTTATTTAAGTAGGAAGATATCTTAAGGGTAATCAGTCTGTTTATTTTTCATTAGGTCAGTCAAGCAGATATCTGGAAAGCTTTACGTGTTGTAAATTTGAAATTGAAGCTAGGGAGGGCACTGAAAGAAGAATATGAAGAGCAAGGCATCGGAACACACAATCTTCTTCAATATATTCAATTATTGAAAGAAAAGAAGAATACTGTGGAAGAAAGGTTATTGGCTAATTATTGTTTTCCGCATGACATTAATGCAGAATGCTGAAGCTATGTACCACAAGTCTAATGGGAACGCAAAATGTAATAATACTTTTAAAGCAAAGTGTTGTGATATAACAGCGTTGCGGTAGATATGGAAGTAAAGAACAGTTAACCGCTAGAGTTGAGTGGAAAGGAACATGGTTATGAACAATACTTCCATTAATGGAAAACGAAAAGAAGGACATTCTTGCACAGTAATGTATAAACTGTAAAAACTTAATATAACAAAGAAAAACTAAACATATTGTGTTATTATGGTGCCATTAGTTTTAGTCTTAGCTTTTTAGAACATGTTGCGACATTCATTCAGTACGGTTAAATCTTTTGTTTATAAGAATTTCATATTCCAAGAAATAGTATTATGTTTCTCACAAAAATTAGCTTATAAAATATGGTACTCAAAAGAAAATCGAATAGATTAAGGACGACCTAGACATGACGACTTCAGCATGGATAAAACTGGTCAGTTTTGAAAAAGTAGTGGCCAGGGAGAATTGAATCGCAGGTTCAACATGTTTTTTGTTATGCTTATGTTTTTAATTTTGGCTTATAGGGTACTGAAGAATCCAGGTTTTAATCCTGCATGTAGTTCTGACATATTTCAAGTTCAGTTCTGTATATTAATCATGTTGGACTCAACATGTTTTGAGATTAATCTGTTGGAGTTGTCAATAATGAAAATGTATGGGCCATGTGTTAAGTTATTGATAAAAGCAACCAGAACGTGATATTTCCTCGGTGGCAGCATATTCATTGCAAAACAATAAGTACAAAATGAAGAAGCGAGACAGGAAACGCGTTTGGAGCAATTTTGCATAGATTATCACCATTACGAAATGGTGGTTGTTAAAAGACCACTTTTGTCTGTGCTGAAGTTATAAGAATAATGCCTCTAGGTTATATTATCAGTAATCTTAAAAAAAGACATTCAGTTACACAGTCTGTGCATCTTCCTTAAATATACACTGTAAACAGTTAAAGTAATAGACTGAATTTGTTGATAACAGGCATCAATTAGGGAATAGAAAGATGAATATTACCGCTTCCAGGGGATTTGAGGTCAAATATTCTGACAAGTTTCTCATTGCTGCCTGTAAGAAGTTTGTCACCGCTCTAGGAACAGTTAATAACATAAGGTGTTAATATGATATAACTTACTCTACTTAAATGTATAAAATGAAATGATTGTATTAAAAGTGTTAATTGCTAAATTCTTAAACTCATGAGAGAATGTGCCCAGAAATGTAACTTCACAAATTTTGTGCATAATTTTATATCAAAATCTACAACACTTTTATTTTTGTTCCTCAATTCTAAAGATGTAGATTCTTGGAACCTTTTACTCACAACTGAAAACTTCCATCACTATCAAGATTTAAAAAGAAACATTAAATTAAGTACTTCTTTATAAATCCTCTCACATCACAGAAAATTTTAATTAAGGGAAATGTCAGACCATGAAGCATGCTTTTTCTTGCTATAATGTCCACAATAATTATGTACCTACTTTCATTAGCCACTCAAAGAAATATTTTAATAGCAAAATTTAAGGATCACCATATGTTCTTGGAGCATATAAGTTACAGCTGCAAGTTTTTGAAACTGCAAATTTTGCTATGAATGTAATATCCACAATAATTATAAAGAATTGCACAAAGATCAAAAGCAGAAAGAGACAAATACTTTTCCCATTGGAAAATGAGAGAAGCTTTACAAAAGCAGAAACAGAAATTAAGGAGAAACAAGGAATGACAGTGCTTTCTTTTTGTCAGTGATGTTTCCACCATAGACTTCAAGGGGTCATTCATAATTTTCCGACATTTTCACAAGTGTACAAAACACACTTTGGGGGGAAGGGGCTCATGATCAATGTACACTTTTGGGGTCATAAAAGTCGATGTTTTGTTTCCATGGATTTTAAAAATGAACACAAACATGTAATGTTTTGTAATAATTAACCCTGCTGCAAAACATTTTTATTGAAATAACACGTTGATGATTCAGATGGAATGGGACATTTACCTAAGCAAATAAGCAAATGGTCTGAGCTAATGTTATGCAATGCATTACATTCTGAGCATGTTAAATCAATTTATGAGCTTTTTAAAAGTGTCAATAAAATGGGGAGAGCAAGTCTGGATGTCAACGTTTTTTATGTATGCTTTCAGGAGGGTAGGGGGTTCCTAAAAAGTGAAAATTGTGAATGATCACTAAGTGCAAACAAGAATTATGACAGACAGGAATTAAAACCAGTCCCTTGGTGAAGATATCTGACAAAGTGATATTTGACGGCAGTCCTCCATCAAAACTAAAGGTTCCACATTTATCTTGGGTGCCACTTTATTCCTCTACGCCCCAAACATGACAAATGATGTGTTGCCAGTAAATTCTCCCAACTAAGCTTCATACTTTCAAGATAAGCAGTTTGGGAGAATTTGGTTTTTCAACTTCCATAGTTGATCAATTCCTTATTTCTTGTTACCAGTTATATTATTTTGTTTGAGTTATGTAAGGAGAAGTTAGAGGTTGATAAATTAAGACATAAAAATCGGCTTAAAAAAATGACTTCAACTTGTACACAGGCAAAAAACAAAGTGACACACTTGGAAAAAATTATTGATTTTTAATCCAAAAAGGGGATTGACTTATACATGGTATCAACGTATATGTTGCGGCTGGAAATTTTTTTTAGTTGGAAATTTTCCAACCAGTTTAAAATTTTCT
>JAOCNB020100407.1:0-11504 GCA_026546465.2 Palythoa caribaeorum | reverse complement strand
TCTGAATTGACCCAGCCGGTTTTTTACCTTCCCCACTGCAAAATCCGAGTACCCAGCGTGTTTGTATTTTATGTCTATCACGCGAATCGTCTGACCCAGCGAATTTTTCTAAAAAACCCAGTGGAAATTTCGATCTCGGTGGGTCTGTTACAGAGGGGTATCTTCAGTGACGAAACGAAATGTAAATTTGCACAATAAATGTTCATTGAAAAATATACGCTCGTGTTCTCTTCAAAAACTTTTATTCCAATAAGCGCCGCCCCCGAATTGGCTCTGTCCTCAATCTCTCCATTGTCTTATAATCTTAATTCAATTTTTTCATTTTACAAACAGACATACCTCTGAGGCTGAGTCAAAAAAAGAACGGGGAGCGGGTAAAAACAAATCAAGCGAGGAGAGGGTAGAGGATAAGCGATTATACATAATCCAGGATTCGTACACATATTTAAAAACAAAAATTCCAGACTTTTCTAGACCTCCTCCCCTATCAGGATTGACACTGAAAATCATAACAGAAATGACTTTTTCATGACTTTTTCCACAATCCAAAATCATTTCCCAGGGCTCCTCTGCTTGTCCTTGATAAATACTTCATGTGTGCTACAACAAAAAGCATGTTCAGGAACGTTACAGGCTGCTGGGTTATCGACGCATTTTTGCACAGTTACAAGGTGGGCATTTGAAATATTTATTCATACCGCTATAAATAGGTAGGCAAAACTATTGAACTACTAGACTTTCCATGACCTTAGCATTTTTTCCCAAATTCCTTGCCTCAAAATGTAGATTTTCAAATTCAATGACTTTTTATAATCGTGGGAGCCCTGCCAATTTTCAAGACTCAAAATTTGGTCAGCAGTAGTTTCACACAAACGTTTTACAAATTGACGACGTTTCTGCTGCTTGTGTTGTTTGTTCTAGTTTTGAAAGTTATATGTGTGACAATCTACATGTATACATTGAAATCACAGAATTTGTGATGCAGAGATCTAGCTCTCATGCACCTGCAAAAAACGAGAGGTTAGAGAGACCTCTGCGAACAGCTACTTGATCTTTTCAAAACACCACCATGCAGAAACCTGGACACACTGGTGTGGTTTGAAAGTGGTTTGACTGCATTAATTTGTGGTCGTGGAACTATGTCAATACCTGTCAACTTTTGAGAACAAAATTGCCCAAAAGATTTCACTGCCTGGATATAGTGTCACCGCGAGGCGCCACCATGGTTGACGCCGAGGTGAAAACTTTGAAAATTACATTCCCCAGGATGGCTAAAAACACCATTTTTACAGTTTTGTTCAAGATTCTTGTCCATCAAAACAACGCCATTTTTGCCGTACTCGTCCGCCAAATGACTGATGGTGTCATGTTAAAAGTCACAACATCTTACACGAGAACACAATATTTGATTTTTTTGGAAAATGCATGAAAATGACCAATAAATGTTTAGGCGTGCATGATGCCTGATTTAATAAAAAATGTGTGAAAAACATGCAAAATGTGTGAAGGTTGGAAGGTCTGTACCTATCTTTCAGCAAGACTGCGATGCTTGTTACCATGCAAGTATATCATCTGCTGACTTTTCAAAACCACATCCAGCAAAGGACATGGGAATGATGTGCATGGTGTCATGGAAACCGTTACACATACTCAACAGAGATTGGAGGGACTAATTGCAGAGGTCTCTCATTCCTCTTGTTTTTGTGCACTTTCTCATTCCTCTCCTTTTATAGCACTTTCAACCAAGTAACAACAATTATAATCACTGGGACTTACTGTTTTTTCAAAAATGTCATCGGCGAAGCATTTATTGATAGTAAATTATGGGTGAGGCTCATCAGTGCATCTGTCCATTCCTTTGCCATGGAAATGGAATTACATACAAAATTAACAAATACTAAATCAACCATATTTGGTCCATGAACTACAGTTATTGTCTTCTCCTGTAGAGGGTCCACTTCAGATCCCAGTCGCAGGGAGTCTCTCAGCTTGGGATCCTGAAAAAAGCCAAAACTTTATTCTCTTTAAATTTGAAGTGAATTTAAAACAACACATCCACAGTATAATTCAAACATTGAACACAATTAAGTACATGCAGGAGAACCCACATTTGCTGACATTTTAAATTTCTAATGCTGAATATGTGGTAGCCATGGTAAATATATTAATTCGGGCATACAGTTGTGTAATAAAAGCTAATATGAGAAGCCATTCATGTTGATGTTGATGTTAGCTGTAATATATAATACTTAAGCTAAAACATACAGTATAGTTCATGAAGATACCAGAGGTTTAGACAAGTTTTAGTTACATTCTGCACACAGAAACTTGTGCCACTTTTTTATACAAAGGACATTAAAAGAAAAGAATACAAGCACAGTTTGGTTTACAAAGTTACATGTGGCCATGGGTGGATGTGGCAAGTTCTACTTTGAAGAAACTGAAAGATGATTAATAAACAAATGAATAAAAGATCATAAAGCAAGAGATAAATCTTCATCATTATGTAAACATGCACTTGACACGGGACACCTGCTTGTAAACATTGAACAATTTTCAGTTCCAAGTGATGGTCTTAACAACTACAAAAACAGAAAGCTGTCTGAAGCATTGTTTATCAAAAACAAAAGCTAACATTGAATGAGCAAGGACAGTGAATGCCCTTGACATTGTTGAATGAGATAAAATTTGCATTTGATTGTACTAAGCTAACAGAATCTGAAAATGACAGCTGAAATATTAACTGTAAACATCAACGTTAGGAGATATAAGGTGAAAGATGGAATGGCTTCTCATATTAACTTTAATTATAGCCATGTTCCTATGAGAAAGAATACCAGGGGTAAGTTCAGATATGTTAAGTCTCACATTTACTGTCAGATGAGTCTCCAGGTTTCAGCACTGACCTTCAGAGCACACGCCGCATATGTACAGTGTGTCTTGAAAATTGCATAGAGTTTCATTAAAATTTTCCTTGGCTTAGGCTTATAATTATGACCTTTCTATGGATTTCTGCTACTCCACTCAGAAAAAATATGATTTATGTATAAATTAAAAACTTAAAAGTGCACTCAAAACTGCTCTCAAAATGTTGTTTCAGAATGCCCTGGGTGGAGCAAAATCTCCTGATCTATCATCAAAAGATAATGGAATCTCTGGAAATGAAATTGCTAAACTAAAAACAAAAGTTAGCCAGTGGAAGATTGCTTTGCTTCCTACAGAAGAGCACAAAATAAATACACGAGGTTTGAAGTACAGTAATTCAGTCAATGGCATCATAACTAGATTATAACAATTAAAGAAATCATTATTTGTTAACATATGGCTCAGCTGTTAATAGACTGACTTAAAAGGAGTGTTCTAAAGAGGGAAAGAGATATGAGGGCCACTTGCAGGAATTATATTTATTTATATGTTATAATCTGCAAAGGTTGCCCATTATGCAAATACATGTGTCGTGCAGGCGCCAATTTATAAAATATATTATTAAATAAACAAATTTATTTGCAGGCCTTTTAGAACTGAGCGAATGTTTTGTATAATTTTTGACAAAAATTTGAAATCCTATTTTAACAGAGAAATCTGATTGAAATACCAGATACAGCTGAAGCTAGCATTTTCTTGTAATATTTTCAGTGAAAACACATAGGAGGAAACCAGAACCATCCCACATCAAGAAACAAAAATCATCATCACAAAAGCAGCTTATTGTCGCAAAAATGGCACAGACTTTAATTACTATAAACTCTCTGATATTTCTGCCTGCCGAGTATAAAATGCAGGGTGTGTTTTTATACAACTTGAATAGACCAGTTTCACACTCCTAGTCACTGCTGATGACTGTAGATTCATTTTGCACAGTTTTAGCCTTGTTTTGTTGTTAAATATTCAAAAATACTAGTGAGAGAGCGAGAACTGAAGTCACACCTCCAACAATACCAAGCTAAGCTAAATCCTTTTACGAGCCTAAGCGGCCCACTGGAGCCGGTGCTTATCTCCAGTTTCTGTAGTGTTAAGTCGATGAGAGTCATTGACTCCCCTTGGACGGGACACAAATCCATCACAGGTTAGCCTCCTGCAGACGCTGGTCAACATTTTACGGACCCCGGGAGGATGGAAAGCTGAGTCAATTTTGGGGGAAAGGAAGGTCACACAAATGTTCAATATTCAATCAACAGTGTAAAACTACATTTTGACATTTAGGAATATTTATCTTCATATTGAGGCTAAGACTGTACAAATTGAATCTGCCGTCATTGTAGTTAGTGGCAACTGCAAATTCAAAAATGGTATCTTAAAGTTTTAAACATTTTAACATGTTTCATGACCCCCTAGAGTGTTTACACTTTTGGAGCTCGCTCACACACCTACAAGAAAATCCTGTGTTTGGTCCTGATAATTAAAATTGGCCTGATATACAAGATAAAATCTACATTTTGGCCAAAATATCAGAAAAACTAGCTTAGAACTATGAGGGCAACAATTTTTCTAAATTTATGACTAAACATAAACAAATACAGTAGCTTGGCTTTGCACACTTTGTTCACCTTTTGCTTTGTACAGAATTGAATAAATTATGCATAACCGTTTCAAGCAAAGTTGTATATGCGAATGCAAAAATGTTTGATTACAATGTTTATCATTCATTTTTTGCACAGCATGAATGACTGTCGGACGTACATGTAATTATCTTTATAGGTTTTCACTTAAAATGTTTCTTTCTTTGAAAAACTAAATTTTGACGCGTGCCAGTTATGGTTTTTGTTTGAATTCTCGCCAGCAGAATGGCATGCTCGACCTTCCCTAACAACTAAACTGACTTTGTATTTTATCAAAGTACAATCATCAACATGAAGCCAAAAAACTTTTAATTAATAAAAGTTATTGTTCCATTTTGTTTTGAAACAAATGTTGGAATGGCAAGGGTTCAATATTTTAAAAGAAAAATTAGTATCTGTTAGTTTTTTTTTAAAATTTTCAAATCAGCTTTTTTGAGCATCGTTAAATTAAACTCAAATTTTAGCAAAAACTTTATATGTTGAAATCAGAACGTCTTTTAGTTAAACAGATGTTTCCATTCAACTTCGAGACTCAAATCACTTTACACTTTTGAAGTGCTATGTATGCAAATTCTTGTCTGTTGCAGAAAAATTTTTACGCGGTGTATTTTTGTCTCACGAACCCAGGCAGCAAAATATTAAATAATCAGTTCTTGGATCTATCAACCATAAAATTATAAGTCTATTTTTTCCTCGCACAATCGCTAGACGAATTTTTTCATTTAAATTTTCATTTTATTGTTTACTGTTATTTGACAATAACAAGAAATAAGCGAAACAAGTGTAATGCCAACCGATGAAAATACCAGTTGAAATTTCTGAAGTTCTATAATTAATGCGAGAATCTTCGAATTTTAATTGAATTATAAGCCTTTGAACTGTCGTTCAGCCTTGGGCGATATCAGAAATAATTATATTTGAAAGAAACATGAAAACTTTTCACTGGCTTTTCCGTAACATATCACCAATTACAAAAGCATATTACTACTCGATTCTTTTGCAATTAGGATATATAGTTGCATCGGCAAACATGAAGGACGTTCGACAAAGAGAAATTCGTGTAACAGTCAAAGAAGGTGCGTTGAAAACATCCGACCTTGAAGACGATGGCAGAAGTCATAATAGCCATCAATAATTCACCAACTCGCAATAATTATTATTCTATAGGTCGTCCCGCTATTTACAAAAGGGAAATTCTAATAAAGGTTCTTTATGTAAATCCTGAAAATTCTGCATGATAGAAAATCAAATATTTTCCCCAAATAACGCAAAAAAAAAAATCGTGTATGTGTGATAAATAAAATTCGCATTAGACGTGATATTTTTTTGCTGGCACAAGTTGGGCTTGATGGCAAATAAGACAAATAACAGTTGAGTTGAATAATAGATCATGAATTGCTAAAAAACCTTCTAACAATGAATAATTAAAAGTGATGTTTGAGGAGACTTTGTTTAAGTCAAACCGCTTAAAATATTTCTTCTTGCTTCACCGCAAAATGACATCTATCACAAACTTTAAAAACAGAAGAAACATTTCTATTTATAAATTATTTGCTTCGTTTTTACTTGCCATAGAAAACTTTTTGAATATCTGGCATAAGCAGCCAAAATTAATCCAAATACAGTTATTAAGAAATCATATGATCTGCGTCTTGAATAATTCGTAAAATATTTTAAAAATAGCCTTTCCCTGCTTTAATCAGAACAAGATCAGAAAGGTTTCGTAAAACTGAAAAACACTGTTGGAGACATCGATGTTTTTGAAGAATAGAAATAATTTCACTTGCAAATTCTACCTGTAATTTTTGACGATAAAAACAAATGTCCAGTAAACAAAACGTAGTTCTTAATGTGATTGGTTGAGAGGACAATGCAAATCTGTCGTGTCGACCAGGGGTTGAAAATTGAAAGTGTACTAGCAGGTTTGCAATCAACGTAATTCCACAGGTTTAGCTACAAAATACACAGAGTATTGACGAATCACATTAATACAAACCTTGGGAACTTTGGCTGATTTTCCAGTTCTCACATCTCGCAAAAGAACTATTTCCAAGCAATCTGTTTCCTGCAAAGACAAATTGAAGACCAAAAAAGATAAACCATTGTACTTTGTCAAAACAATAAAGACCGGTATAAACATTTAACTTGCCAGTACATCTTGTTCGTGAATACGATAGAGAAGCGTAACAACAGGCATGACATTTGCGTCGGTTATAAATTCATCTTTGCCGCAATCGTGCATGCTGTTCGTAATAAGGAATCCCAAATCTTTGATACAATTTGATGATTAATAAAGCACATAGACAGAAATACGTACCTTGTCTTCATATCTCCAAAATAAAAGGTGTCCTTCCGCGTCTACTTTTAATGTACATGGCTGGCCGGTCGTAGAGTCCTGTAGAACGTTAAATAGTGCCGTTTACCACACACAAACTGAAAATAACCGCCAGTTACAAAGAGATAGCTTCACACCTTTGCAACGGCATAGGAAGTTGCGAAGCCAGTTAAGTGCTCCACTTCTCATCTGGTGTTACAAAAACATGCCTCGAAACTTCCTGTTATTTGGCGTACAGGGCTACAAGTCGATTAAACAAAATGTTTATGACCCTTAACAGAATATTTAGCAGAAGACTTCAAGCGTTTTTGTCGACAAATGTATTAACACAGGCACGTACAACCTGAAGCTCATTTAGAGAGCTCGGTTGCCTCCTAAACTTACAATACCCCAAATGTAAAATTTAAAATAATTGCACTACTACTTCAAGGTATTAAATCGGGAATATACTCACTTCATCCCACTTGATAAACTTCGCTCCTCGTACCAAGAAGTCGGCGACTTCTGGAGGTCGAAGTTTTTCGAAATAAATCTCACCGCCCGCCATGTTTTACTGTTCAAAACACACGGCCAACTGAACGATAGCTAGTTTAAAATTCAAGCCACATTTGTCTCGGCTCGGAACACGCGCGATGATTGGTCCGCTAATCGACTATGAAGTAATTTGCAAAGAACATACAGCACAGCTCTTGCGGTCAAAGTCGCATCGTCTCTCAGCTGGACCACAATGACAAAATATCCAATTTGTTAGATGTTGTATTCAAAAAGAATTTTAAGCCTCAGAGACGAAAGCCAATCTACATTTGACGAATCCGTACCAAATGACTTCGAAATCATCGAGCAAGGAAACCTGCATCGTAACTCTAAATCCATTCAAGTTTTAAAATGCAAACGTCTTGAGCCTTTCTTTTAAAATATCCGTATACACTTTGAAAAGGTTTATTTACATTTGACAACTATCAACACCAAGACAACACAAACTCAGTTATTGTGAATGGACATTCTTTTCTTAGCTCACTTTAGTGAATAGATTTCGAGGACGCAAAAGAGCATTAATATTCGTTTAACTAAAAACTTTCAAGTTGATTGCAACTTAACCTGCAGGCAGCTTTGCAACCCTCGACGAAACATATGACAGTTCAGTGAAGCATTGATATAAATAACTTGTTCATTGCGCCAACTTTCCATAAATAACCTGAGAAGGCATATAAATGTATTTATTTTCATTTTTTCCCGGGCGGAAATCTGGGTGACTACATTCAGGCTCTACAACGCTTAATCTTAAAAATCAAATCTACTGACAAGCAAAAAGCAGAATAATTTTTAGCAGCAAATTAGTCTCACGAAAATTAAGTCAATCTTTTTTCGGCAAAAATTAATTTGTCGCCCCGGAAATAAAGTCACTAAATATAAAAAAAATTAAAGGTCAAGCAACAATGGAAGACAGTGGCGAACAAATGTTCTTTTTCAAAAGCATCTCGTCTGTGATTCAATCGCCGCCGTTTGGTAACTTCAGCCGTTCTGAAAAATTATATAAATATTGCCACATCCAGCGCAGTAAACCTGAAATCTAGGTAACTCTTTTCTTTGATCAGAAATTTTCTCAAAGGAAAAATAGCACAAGCTAATTAACAATTGATCAGCCCCGTAAGAATATATCGTTCACGAACAACAGTTCTTTGAGATTTTTTATTTTAAAATTGCACAAACAAGACAAGATGGTTAATCATGATTTTCCTAAACAATATATGAATATAACTTGCCAAGTTTTCGCCGAGACATAGGGCCAATTTTTAGTGCATTTCTAAGCTTTACTGTGATGTGGTTGAACTTATTTTGAGACTATGTTCCAACTTCAAGACAAAGTTCAGACATCGCTGGCAGCTATCTAAAAAAACGATTGTCCGTGTTCTAACATTTCAACGGGTTGCAGCTTGAATTTTCGTCTTGATTAAAAACTAAGCCCCAACTTAAATAAGATTCATTGATACCTCAAAATACATCCTAACAACCCAAAAAAGATGAATAATTAAAAATTTAAAAGTCCAAAAAAGCGGCGTGAGGGCATTAGCAGAATAAGTTCAAAATAAATTTGGCCGGGCCATCTTGATAAACTCAAACTCCAAATCTCGCCAAATTCAAATTTGTTTTGAGAAAGTTAATTGCGGCAGGTGGTGAATTTATTCAGAACTAATATAACACGGAAATTTTAGTAATCACCACCACGGATTTGGCAGACTAAACGGCTGATAGTAAATATCTAAGATTTCGTTTTCTTGCAAGGTACGGTTTACAGTTTACTTGTGACATTTTTTGATGGTAGGGAAGGCCAGCCGTATCTTTCCCCGCCATCAAAGCAAATAAAAAGGATTCTCATTCAACTTCAAGAGAATTTTCATCACCCTTTCGTATTAACAAACAGTTTTGATTGTTATCAAAGTCTGCAAAGTGACATTCAGTCATATTTTACTTCATGCTTTTTGATATTATTTTATTGAATTCTCCAAAAACATTTACACTGGCTGTCATAGTAAATTAGACGTGTAAATAAAAAATATAGTGAACATGAACGAAAACTGGTTGTGATAAAGAAACCCAATTAATTGTGTTATTGGTAATTTTGTTCAATACAATTACAAACCGGCTATAGCGTGGAATATATTCATTTTGTTTTCCGAAGCAGACATTACAACTGCATTGTTCAGCTGGGATGTCAGGAAAAAATATGTTGTGATTTAATCCTCCTGCAGTGTTTTTAGGTTTTGCACATATTCAGCTTTACGAACTACAGTTCATTTATTTTTTATCAAATCTCTTTGTTTAGGTAGAAAGTTCACCAGATCGATAAAGAAAGTACAAAGATCTGTGTTATTAAACTTTCTATATTTAGAAACTTCATCACTGACATGACATTAGCGCGTCGGGCGACTGTAATCCGGGCCTACAGATCATTGAAAAAAGTTTTTAAGCCATATCTTCAGTCAAACTTTGTGAAAAGAACAATAGACTAATTGTCTCATGTTCTTAGGAATCTTATCCAACCAGGAAGGGAGATTATGATCTTGTCAAAGGTCTCATTCTAAAATTCAGTGAGCCGTTGATAACACCTTTATAGCCACTTCAAACTGGACATTGTGTGAGAATTTCAGAACCCATTTGTCTCTAATTTCGGCAACTTGGACTAAATCAGTAAATGAGTCTTTTTACTATGTTATATCGATTAGGCGATGATTGGTGCATCAAGGACATAATGCTTTTTATGCCTTTATAATTTTAAGGAGAGTTATAAAATTTTTAGTTAACAGGTGAAGGATTTAAAATTGTTTTTAGACTCAGGATTCACAATAATGATGGAAACATATACACGCTTTTTTTTATAAGAACCAGTAAATTTTACCGAGGCTCGTTGTTCTTAATTTTTTGACGATTTCAGCCCCAATTTGTTCTTAATTTGTTCTTATTTCTGTGAGCGGTTTTTATTGAAGAAAAAACAAAATAAAACAAGGTATTGGAAAGTGAAACGCCTTGCACCACACATGTATTGTACGGCTGAATTTAGAGCCGAAATACCTTCATTGTTTGTTGAGCAGTCTTTACAGTGAATCTTTTTATGTTTTATGCTGTATCGCTTGGTATCAGTCAATATTCTACCACAAAAACCTTCTTAGTTATCAAACCTCAGCCTGAGCTTGTTCTTAAATTGTTCTTAAATTTTGGCAATTTTGAGCCTCGTTGTTCCTATAAAAAAAGCGGGCGTTGGTTGTCTGTACATTATGGCCAGGCCAACTCTGTACCCGTATTGCTGTAACTTTTTTTATGCCAAGCCTTGGCGTACGGTGCAATCCGGAAACTGCCCGGCAAAGCCGTGAAATTTAATTATGTACATCCCCCAATTAACCACCGGTACCGGGTATTCAAAATTACATTAAAACGAGGTGAAAACCCCGGTTTGCCCCTGGTATTCCCCAAAAGACGGGGGTCCGAAGTTTTACAGGTGACTGGTGCATGACGTAAAATTATGCATCCCGGTCAAAAATGCGCAGCGCAGTAATTACATCATAATCCGGAGAAACAAACCAGCTAAATAAAATCAAGTGGCGGCTGACGCAATATTTTCAACCAACCACATTATTTAAAATTTAACAATAAATTCGTTCCTTATAATTCTAAAATTGCTTATTTTTCTATAGACTTTTTTGTCAAACGTGCCTCTGTTTCTCCGAGTCACATGGGGGTAAAATTTTTATGTTTAGTATAGCTGCGCTGTGCTATTAAACTTAGCTTCGGCCCCGGGGAAACATCTTATGCATCTAATGGGAGATTAACGGTGAATCATTGAACTTTAATCGCGTCTTAGCCCCGGCGATCAGGGAAATTAACAATTTCTTAAAAGGCAACGACCGTGGGATAGTTTTTGGATCTCACATAAAAAAGAGTGGGTCCAGGGATCATGAAGCCCGTTGAGCAGAAAACAGAAGCTTGGTTTGTCGTTTATTTGGTTTTTGTGGTTACTGCGTCGATAGACGGTAGCCGCTATGTCATCGTCCAGGTAAGTGAGTCCGTAACACCACAACAGGAAGCCTAGGCAAGTCACCAAATAACACAGGAAG
>JAOCNB020100379.1:0-11504 GCA_026546465.2 Palythoa caribaeorum | reverse complement strand
CTTACCACAGTTTGACGTCATCTATTATCTATTTCTGAACAGACGCACGCAAACATGGAATCTATTTGTTAAATATATAGTGCCTGTGCAATCCAATATGGCGCCGTACAGTTCCCAATTTTCAATTATTTTTGAAAACGATTCGAAGCCTCTAATTGGCAAAACAATTTAAGATAAAACAAGGGAAGTACCAAAATATGGTGTAAAAATTTTTGAAGGTAAGAAAAAAAAAAATCAATTTAAAGCATTAAACTACACAAGTTTCACTCGACAGGACACTGAGCACATTGCACGCGAAAACTGTTTATCATCACCACTGACTGCTCGAAGAAATTAAAACTTTGGGTATCAAAACTTGTTGTAGTAGTGTTGCTTATTGTCCAGAGATAAATTTTACTATGCAGTGACATGAAATAGTTTAGAAATGTTTATCTAACGGATATCCTGTTAAAACATTTGTAAAACTGAGGATATTTCACCCGTTTTTAGGTGATGGAATAAAGATTCGCCTATATGTAGCTACCACCACGTACCAGCCAATGTAGCACTGACAAAGGTTTTCGTGAGATGTTGCTTGTTTAATAAGAAGATCCACTTGTGTTGGTACGTCCAAGTTCTCATGATTGGCAAAATCACGTCCTGAAAAGAAGAGCATTTGGCAGAAGGATAAAGATATATATGTTATTTGCTTAAAAATGGAAGAGCATACAGGTAAAACCATATTTGTAAAAACTTATAAAAACAATCTCTGGATAAAGTTTTATAAAATATAAGTGCACACTGTTTTTTGTATATATTTACTGGTTTTGCAAAATTTACTCAGTTTGAGAAGGGCGGTAGAATGACAGCCAAAAGCTAAGCTTATATTTTATAAACTTTTGAGGGATGCCCGTATAGTGAAAAATTGAGGCCGAGGGAAACATGTTCAAGACCGTGGTCAAAGAATTTTACTATACCAACCGATCCTAAGCCATTTGGAAAATCTTCGAAAATGGTTAAAAAACGTTTCTTATGATGTTTCTAGCACTTTTCAAAATTTTTGGAAAATTGTTGATAATCTTTGGAAGTGTTCGGAAATACACAGAAAAGTTTGGAAATGGTTTAAAATCGTTTTAAAGCATTTTTTGCGATTTTCGAAAATTTTCGGAAAATATTCGGAAGTGTTCAGAAGCGTTACTGTGCCCGTGGGCAGAGATAGGAAAATATGTACGGACCTAAGAACCAATCAGATTGCAGGATTCGTTACCGTCCCCTCTGAGAAAAAAATAAACAGCTTTATCATGATATCAAAAATATATGTAGATAAAAATCTTACAATAAATATCTCTGGTTAAAAATGATTTTGTAAAATACAAAAATATTCCGACGTTTCGACGAAGTTACTTGTCTTCTTCAGGGGAAGTAAAGAGAATATGCAAATGCTGTAGTTAAATAAGATTTAGTTCGATTAGAATTTATATACCATTGTTTAATTGCCATTTGGATATATTTCTGTGTTTCTCTTGAACAATGAGACGGAGGTATTTAGGCGGAAAATTCGCACCGTCGTCTCCGTTCATGGATTTGGTTCCAAGTTGATTTCCCACGCTTCCATCATTTCTCTTTATTTGAATTTGTCGCACGTGCGAAGTAACTTGTAATCGTTCCAAGAGATGTCGTGTCCGGTTTTTACATGGTGTTCAAATAAAGCGGATTTCTTTGTGTCTAAATGAGATACGGCCTTCTGATGTTCATAAAAGAACTAATCTAGACGTTTGATAGGCAGTATAAAGAACTCGATTTGTGTTTTATCAGCTTCACTTTATATCTTGGATATCTTGGTATTCCGATAAAAACACTCACTGTCGTTTTATAAATTACACAATATGGTAGATTTTATTTTTGACATTATTGCCGGCTATCGTCAATAATATTGTATTCATATCAATCTGTTGCCCTTCTCTTATTTACTCTCATCATGCAGTTACTGTCTAATGATGGTGACTTCATACCAGTTAGCTTGTCCCTCACGCGGTTGATGATGGATATTGCTTTCTTGTTCAGAGCTTCAGGCTTGTGGCCAATCTCATCCTCTGCAAAAGATAACGTACTTTATAGGGCTGGCCTGCACCCGGCTTGGACTTTGACTAACACGTTTTATCAATTTAGAATTAACTTTTCTTATTAGCTTCAGTCACGCTAACAACAAGCGATAGATTTCTAGTTGCAGGCGACTTAAAAACTTGTAACTTGTAACTTTATTGATGAGTACATGGTAAGTGACTTAAAAAACAACTGTATTAAAAGGATTTGCCTGCTTTCCACGGATGCCATGTATACTAATTACTGAATATTAAGGAAACCCTTGCAGCGCGATTCAAATGAGTTCAGGGATTCTTCTTGTCAAAAACCAATTAGCAAGCTGTTTGACAAAACTGCCCCGCGAAATCTAAAGCTATAGCGCAGCGCGCGTATTACGTCATAACTCAGACAAACAAAGCAGCTAATATAAAATCGGGTGGCGGCTAATGCAATATTTTGAACGGACCTTATTATTTGAAATTTAACAATAAGATCGTTTCTTATAATTACAAGATCGCTACTTTTTCTGTAGCCTTTTTTTGTCAAACATACCTCTGTTTGTCTCAGTCACGTGGGGTAGAAATTTCTATTTCTAGTACCGGCGCGCTGCGCTACTCTTCGGATAGTTTGTGCGGGAGAGTGGAAGAGCAATCATGTTAATGGTTTCTGTAGAAAGTAATGGCTATTACAGTATACAAACTAATGTTGAAGATATTTGGGCCCAAGTCCAACAACAATAATAATAAAAATAAAAATAATCGTAATAATGTAGTATATATAGCGCGGTAGTGGCCCGCTGATCGATACGGAAATGCTCTCACGCGCTTTACAAGTGAATACATGACTCAGTGTTTTGGGGTCTAAGGTAGTCTGCATCAGCCGGCTCACATATATTAGAAATATTAAGAATCAGTGAATCACAAACCACAACTTGACAATCATGAACATAAAACGTAAATCAAACAACAAAACTACAAACGTAGAATGCAGGACGTGTATCAAAAGTCCGCCAATGGAATATGTTTAGTTTAGAACTGGAATTTATATATTACATTAAAGTGCCTATCACCCCTAGCCAAACTTTGTTTTTCTTAAAAGCAGACCTGAAATATAAGCAAAAGCAAGCAACAAAATTGAATTTGAAGTTATTCCCATTAAGGGGCACTGGCACTAACAAGTGTGTGACGTCAACCCAGTATCTTGCGAAAACATCATAACATCTGGGCAGAACATCCACCAACTACACATCTATCAGGCATATTTCTTACGAAATGTGAACGCGTTACCGAAAATGGCTATAGTATAGAGAGGAAGTTATATGTCAAATTTTGTGATACTGGGTTGACGTCACAAGACAGTTAGTGCCCAATCTCTCTACTGCTCCTTTTTTATCCAATATGGCGGAAAATGTGCTTAAAATACGATTTTCGCCGACTGATTAAATGAAGACAGAAACCAAAGTACGTAAAATTTCTTCAGAAAACATCTTAAATATACATATATTTTTGAAATCTCATAAAACTGGCAAGGGGTGATAGGCACTTTAAAGACATATAGGAAGACTGATCACTAGTTTTAGACCTGTTGTGCATTGGACATGAAGGAATACTGATTAGGAGCAGTAAACGTGTTGCTAATTAGACATGTAGTAAGACTGGACACTAGTTGTAAAGGTGTTCTAAATTGGACTTGTATGAAGGCTGAGTACTATTTGTAAACGTATTATGGATTGGTCACGTAAGGAAACTAAGCTCTAGCAAAAAGTGTTAATACTTTGACATATGATACAAGTGTAGCTGAGTGGTTTACGATTTGTATGATATTGCTTGAGGTAGCTGTAGAAACAGGTAACGAGATAGCAAAATGTTTTCCTAACCTTCCTAAAGTAAGGCTTTAAGTTAATGTTCCACTACACAGAATTTAATTGATAATTTTGTAACTTTAATCCACCGCGTGTAAAAGATCAAAAAACGATCACCTAGCCGGAACAAACAGGTGCATGGTTTACTTAGGCAGACAATACAGGTGAATGGAAAATGACAGATGTGACGATAGGTTCGATATAAAATAACAAACGTGTGAATGATTTGGCAGACTGGCAGTTACATAGAGCCACCTACTAGCTAGAGGGTTTGAATTAAAGGGACAGACACATGAAACTTGGTTGCTTAGGCCTGTTAGTCTCTTGGGGTAGTGTTATCTCTGCTCCCGGAATAGACCAGTTTCGCATTCTAAGTTACCGCTGACTTCCTATGATAACGGATTCATTTGTACAGCCTTAGCTTCAACATGAAGTTAAATATTCCTAAATGCCAATGTAGTTTTATACTATTTACAATTGTGTTTATTGTTGGAGGTGTGACTTCTCGCCCTCTCTCACTAGTATTTTTGAATATTTAAAGCCAAAACGAAGCTAAGGCTGTACAAATTGAATCTGTTGTCGTTGTAGTCAGCGCCAACTGAGAATATCGAAACTGATCTATTGTCTTAGGCCGAGCTAAGATTCCATGAAATCTTTTTATTGCAAATTTGAGACTTTCCCATGCATCTGATACAACCTCCAAAGATGATGGGGAGGGTGGGGGCAATGATAACTCATTCTGAAAGGTAGGGATAGCCCTAGAGGTAAAGTTGTCTTGCTACGTTTGAACGGTTTGGCTTGAGTTGCCTCTTGGAATAGGAATAACTTTTTCGACTATATGAAGGCGTTCTACTGAGAACAAAATAGTAAACAAGATATTTCTATATTATGTTAAATAGAGTCACTTTTGCCCCTATCTCTCGAGATAACCCTACCCTCTCTCCCCCCGAGACAAACCGGGTGCATGCGAATAGGCTCTGGAAATTGTAAGACAGTGGCGATAATCTATTATATCAATGCAGCAGACAAACAGACAGATGAGCAATCAATGAACAAGAAGCGAAGAACATTTATGTTATATCTAGAAAAATAAATGAACATGGTTCTAAAATGAAACAAACAGAAGAGAAAATAAAACAGAAAGTTGCACCTAGGCAGGAGAAAACTCCGCTACAGTATCTGCAAAGGCTTGTTGAAATAATTGGATAACTTTTAAAGGGGACAGGCAACCAACAGGCAACGTACAGGTCAACACACATAGAGAGCAGTCTATTGAAATTGCTTAGTTTCGGTTCTGTGCATGCTCCGGAAAACAAAAAATTCAAAATTTGTTCCAGCCAGAATTGAATGAAGATTATGTGTAGATATGTGTGGTCGTTCTCAATTTTAAACTAATTGGTTCGCGTTTAAAAATCACTTTTTGTTTCATATTTCATCGTAATATCTTTTTCTGTAATCTTGCCTAACATTGGCTCAAGTTTTGAGCATGCGCAGAACCGAGACTGTGCCATTTTAAGCTTGCTTTTTCCAGGAGATCTCTTTACCAATTAAACAGTCGATTCGTAAATTGGAATTTACTGCATTAAAGGCAGCTTTCTGTTGCTTTTGATTTTTTCTTTAGATTTTCAGTTTTTCGAACAGAAAATCGTGTGATAATTTTTTTACGTTGAGGGCCAGTGTAGCTAAGGTGGTTTATGGAACAGCTTCATTTATACTTAGAATGCCTTTTCACAGGCTGACGATGGAACTGTTGTGTCGCCAGTAAAAAGGGGGATCGTTAAATTAAGTATGTGAGAAAACCAGTTGATTTTCCTGCAACTTTTTTGTAATTTGAATCACACTAAAAGTGACAAGCAGTTGTGGTTTTTTCGTTTATTTTAATAAGTTAATTTTCTTTTAGATAAGATCTCGGACGAGGCAGCCAAGCGAATCCTCAGACCAAGAAAGTGAAGATTTGGACAACGATTCTGGAATAAGCGAAGAAAGTGAAGACGCGTCTTCTGAAGCCCTTTTAAATAGTTTTCATGAGAGCCTGCCTACCCCAGCAGTTGAGCCTAGCGCACCTCCCACCCCCCCTGGTCCACCTCCCACTCCCCCTGGTCCACCTCCCGAAGTACTTCCTAAATACGTCATCAGACCGCATCCTATAAGTTCGCCAAAAGAATTCGTTGAAGTTGAGGATGGTAGCAAACATGTGCTGAATAGAAACGCTTGGCTGCGAGTTTTCGGTTTTCTTACGCAATCACAACTTTGTGTCTGTATGCGCGTGTGTCGAACATGGAACCGCTGGGCAATGGATCACCGTTTCTGGCTAAAACTTGACCTTTCTCAGCGAAAGCTGTCGCAGTATGCACTCATGGGAATCGTCCGCCGTCAACCAAGCATTCTTGATCTAAGCTGGACCAATGTCACTTTTAAACAGTTGCTATGGCTGCTAAACCGCTTGCCAAGAATTCAAGAACTCAGTATTCAAGGGTCGACTCAGGCTACCGTAAGCGCTCTCGGCCAGGTCAGTTGCCCGCGTATCAAGGTCCTGGACTTGAGGTGGTCTGTGGGTGTAGTCGATTCTCTTCTTAAAGAAATCATCAGTCCACCCCCGCCAACTAAAGGCCGCGCCCATTCCTCTGAAACCAAGAGTCGCTTAAGTTTACTCACTGAAATTCGATTAACTGGATGTGACGTCACAGGTCAAACTCTTCGGGCATTGGTCCGTTATTGTGACCAGCTGACTAAAGTCGATTTCAGTTACTGTCCTGGTATAGCCGACGAAGATATTGATTTTATCACAAGTTTTGACTTGCCACTTAGCCGAAGATTAACTGAGGTGGATTTCACTGGCTGTCCCAAGTTGTCAGACGCAATCCTTCATTTCTTAAAGCGTTGTGATGGCCTGAGGCGAGTAGATCTGAGAGGTTGTAAGCAGATAAGTACAGAAGCAGTCAAAGCGTTTACAGAATCGTGTCGCGAGTCCGTGGAGATCGTAGAAGGCAAACTTGTTATCATTAAGAGCAGTTGAACATCTTTCAATTACCGTATTTTCTGTTTAGCCACTGAAATTAGTTTTGGAATGTCCAGCAATGACCTATTCGATACTCCAAAAACTACAAAGGACTGAGTCTAGCTACTTAAGTCAATGCTGCAAATTAATATTTTGCGTGAAAAGTAACACACTATCATAAAAGTGATATGGAAGTGAGACCTACAATGAATCTATTATCTGTATTGTTTATAAAACTGAAATAGAATAGCAAATATTGTGCATGTATTCGGTGCTCAACAAAATCTTTAAAGAAGATAAATGATACATTCTGGACCGGATTGTTCAGATAATCAGCTGCAGTCCTATTGTAATTTATGGTGTGGTATATGAGAGTAACTTCGTTTTCTCTTTAAACATCTACGCTTTTATACCTGTCCATTTTTCAAATTAGCGGTTTTAGACATCATTTAAGATGGCCAAGCTGTGAGATTTTGTTTTTGGAATATTCCGTTATGGTTTTGAGCTGCCATCTTGTTTTGAGTTGTCAGTCATTTCGGGTCATCTGAAACAAAGTGAAGTGATTTGTTAAGAAAATACAGTGCTTATTTTACACTTTAAAAGAACAACTACAACACTTCTCGAAGATGTAAGCTGCCAGTGCTGTTAAATGGAAAAGTTTAAAGTTCACCGAACCACTATCATCGGCAGTGCCCCAGTTTTCACTTAGTAAAACGCGATCACGCTATCACATATACTTCGTTGACGTTTTTCACATAGGACTTGAACTTTGATGAGAAAGAGGTTGAGAAATGGCGTTGCGAACTATTAAATTTTCGTTTTGTTTCTCTTGTTTTATTACTATGACGTATGTAAGTAGTTATACTAATGTACAGACACTGTAAATACGTGTTAAGTTAAACACTAATCGTATTCTTACGTACAAAGTTAAGTTTGAGTCGTTTTAAGCAAAAAATTATTGCTTTTTTGGTGAATAAAGCTTTAAAATTTTTAGGAGTTTCGAGGAACCATGATTGCAAATCAGCTTCATGTTGTTCTAAAAAGCTTTCCAAGAAAAATTGACTGAACGCATAAACACAGACGTGTACACAAAAAAGAAAAAAGAGAAAAAAATGTGTGTCAAACTTTTGCACACCTGCTGTCACGTAAATTTGCAAGAACGCTGTCATACACACTTAATGCACAGAAATTATTTACTATTTAAGAGCTTCATTTTCGTTCATTTGTTAAATTTCCGCTCACGTGCTCGCACTATTTGTTTATTACACAATTTGGGGTAGATACAGTAATGCATAGCTTTCGAAAAATGAACAAATCGCAGTTTCATTGTCTGAAAAAAGGCGAGAAAAATCTTTGTAAAAAGAGTGTCGACACGAAATAATACAATTTGAAACAACTTGAATCAATCTGTTTTTTTATTCATCCGCGAAGTGATATCATATTATTTCACTGATATAGTTGTTACTCATGGATTTATCATATAGATATGTCTACCCTAAATATGTAATAAAGAGATATAACTTAAGAATACAATATAAAAAAAGCACAAAAATAAAAATTTATGCAATTCGCCCACACAAAGCACGCACAAATCAACGTACGTTTAAAAGCAAAATTATGTCTGTGTTTTACCTAATTTTGCGCCAGTCTGAATCAGTTTTGATTTTTAAAGTATAAAGTTTGTAACTGAACATTACTTGTAGAAGTGTCTGATTTGCGGTAATGGAAGTTCCATTTTGAATTGGAAAATCGATTAAACATTATACATTTTTAAGTGTTTTAAATAAAGAAACCTTTATCGTAAATTGTAGTGAACAATTTTTCTGCAAGGTAACTGTCCAGTCGAGTACACTACACAGTATCTTTAAAAGAGGAAAATGATGCTCAAAATATTGAAAATTTGGCCACAGTATTCCTTTAGGGGTGGTTTTGCGTGAAAACAATACAGTCCATCTGTTTTAAACTGTAGATACCTAAACCCATATATCAAATTAAAGATTATAGAGATGCCTTTTGAACTGTACTTAAAATTTTGAATTATTAAATTAGTTTTTTTTCACGTTCTCTCAAAACGAGCGATAAAGTCTCCTTTTGACAGTCCCAACTCCAAGGGATTTTGTTCGTTTCCCCTAAAATGTGCATAGTAGCTTCTTCAATTTATAAAGAACAAAAACGTGTCTGCGATTTTTTTTTCTAGAAACTTTTTTAGAGCAATTTTTACACGATCTCTAGACTTTTTTAAACCCTAATTCGAAAAAGGGCCGTAACTTTTACTCTTTAATTGAATATTAAAGAAACGCAGACACACCTTTTTAGCACTTTTGATCTCGAAACTGTTGGATTAATTAAATCATTAAAAATATCAACAATTGCTTGGACTGGTAACTTTCGAAAGGCGACCGTGTCGCTCGTTTTTAGAGAACGCAAAAAATCTAAAAACTCATTTTGATTCAAAAATTTTAGTACAGTTCGAAAGCCAGCTCCATAATCTTTAATTTGAAATATGGGTTTAGGTATCTACGGTTTAAAACAGACGCACTGTATCGCTTTGATGTAAAACATCCCTGAAGGTATACGGTAACCTTAAGGAACAATCAAGGGTAGCACACTCATAGTAAGTTTATCATTTTTAAAATTCGTGGAACAGAAATTGCAGACAGCTTTCAAAAGCCACGGAAGGCACGGCTTACCAAAAAAAGTCACAAATTAAGTGTTCTACGACTACTGACATTTACGAAAGGCTTTCTAGCGGGAAAGTACAACTATGGTTAAAAACCTTAGAAAGTACAACCATGGGTTTAAATCGTCTGCACAGACATTAGCTCTTCAAAAGTTTGCGATCCTCGATTTAGAGAGGAAGAATGACATAAAAGCAATTTTACGGCCAGGAAAGAATTCGTTTTGTTTGTGTTTTAAAAAATTGTTCACTTTCCTAAGGGACCAGTCATTATTTATATGATCGTGCTTAAATTCAGTTTGCCCAATAATCCAATTCCTTTTTTCTACCCAAAATGTACTTGGGCTAATTTTTCCCTACCCAAAGTTAAGCTGATAATTCGAAATATCATAATCTGAAGTAACCTTGTCACCATTTCCATGTATTAAGAGATTATTAACCGAGTGCGAGGTCTGTATGAAAAAATATCAGACCGAGGACTTGACAGTACGGACCGACAGCAGCGAGGTCCGTACAAAAAAGACCGACTGACGACAGATTGCGCAAGGGAGGTTAATAATTCGTTTATTGACTTTTTTACTTCCGGTAATTAATATACCATGCCTACGTCTACGAAAATCATCAGATTTATCCGATAGTTTTCGGAAATCATCGGAAAGCTTCGGAATGTTTAAAAACTGTTTTCTATGCATTTTTGGATTTTTAAAGATTTTCTTAAAATCAACTCGCCTTCAACAGCCATTTTTCGGACCAGTTTTCTAAATTTTATTCTTTTTATAGTGCTCTGGCGGAATTTGGAAAACCTTAGAAAGATTTTGAGACTGTCGAACATTTTTCCAGGTCCTTGGATAGTTTTGGAAAATTGATTGTTGATTTTCAGGGCTATGAAAAGTCATGGAAATTTCTGTAAGCTTCCTGCGTGTAAGACGAAAAAATAGTTGATCGCACTTTTGCCTTTGGGTCGTCGCCTCTCACCTCATCTTGAACAATCTTGTCTATCTTAGGCCACCATTCTCCGCTTGTTTTTATGTTCACATTCGTTCTCCAGCAAACTATAGGGTCGATCGGTCGGTCAGATAGGAAAAAAATCAGCTATTTAGTCTTTTGCGTGCATAATATTTACGATATATCGCTCCATTGTAACAAATAATGTTTTTCTTTATCGTAAATTTATTGCTTTGTAGCTTAAATGCTGAGTTGAAACATAAAACAACTGGTTCGCATGGATCAGTGTCCGGATCACTTGGGTTCAGTTGTCCCACTCGTGAAATAGAAATTGAAATTAACTATGTACAGTATTGTTCAGTTATAAATTGTATTAAACCCTGTACAAAAATACGTAATTATGAAAGTACAAAGTATCAATCTTATCGAGCCGTGTAACTGGCGCAATAAAATAAGATCAACTTGTATCATTATGTTATTTAATAACTGTTTCTGCTTTCTTTTTGCAAATTTCAAAAGTTTTGGGTTGATCCGACGATTACAGTATAAACATAAAAGTGGGGATGGCCTTAGGCGATTTTACTTTTTCGTGGAAAATTTTAACTCGCTTTTACTTTCAAGAAAACTGATATTATTAATCTTTCATTACTGTTACTTACCTTTCGATCTGAAGAGTCCCTTGTCAACCTATTTATATTTTGTTATGAAGCTGTCGGGGCTTCATCCCTTTAGAGTCGCCAATTAAAATTTTTTATGGCCCAAAGAAGACAACCTATTACACACTTCAGCTTTTATAAGGACTCGAACTTGTCTGAAAGGTAAAGCCGCTGTTACACGTTGAAACTTTTAGCTGAAACTTGCTTGCAACGACGTTTCCCCACGCGATGTTACACGTTGAAACTTTTAGCTGAAACTTGCTTGCAACGACGTTTCCCCACGCGATGTTACACGTTGAAACTTTT
>JAOCNB020100357.1:0-11505 GCA_026546465.2 Palythoa caribaeorum | reverse complement strand
AGAGTGTATCATTGTCATTAAAGCCATTTCACATTTGAGATGGAAACTGTTGACTCCTTTGAATTTAACCCTTGTTTATCAGAAAATGTTTGATAAACTCCCCCCTCTCTTATTAGTCTTATAAGCTCCCCTCCACATGAGTGAATTGAGGGGAGAAGTCCAGGGTGTCTGGGCCCCACTTTATTCCGTTGGGAGTGATAATCTGAATAAGCAGGTGAGCATTTGCTATTTCCACTCCATTTTACTTTTTTGTACAGTCTGTCCAAGGCACTATGAGTTTTTCTTACCTTTCATCTTATGATTTTCTTGTAACACAACTAAGCATTTTGTCGCCAATATGTACCGTCGTTTTCACCTAGGCATGGACATGTGAAAAAAAACATGTTCTAATTGGGTGTAAACATGACATGCTTGGTAGCCAAACATTTGAAGTAATTTGCAGCCATTAACCGAACTCTCACGTGATATCCTTTAGTGTACTTGTATACCGTAGAATGATTTATATGATACCTTTTACATATTTCTTTTATTGGATGCATAGCCGCCATCTGAATTACCTCATTTCTGAAATCTTTGGGTAGAGGAATGCATAATTTGAAGTTGCGGCCATATTTACTATAAACATACCAATGAAGTTTTAAATATTGGAGCGAGAGTTTGCTTAAAACTTCAAATGTTTGGCTACCAAGCATGTCATGTTTACACCCAATTAAAACATGTTTTTTCTCACGTGTCCACGCTTAGGTGAAAATGATGGCAACTTATGGAGTTCGAAAGAGGGGAAGGGGAAGGACTATTAGTCTGAATGGAAACATTTGTGCCCCCACCCCTCCAACCCTCTTTCTCAAATTTCTTGGTCCAACCCAGCTTCAGATAGTGCAAAAGTTAGTAACTCTTAGGAGCCTTTGCTTGTATGTTATTTTAGCGGCCATTGGGCCAAGTTTCAGTCATGTGCAGAACAATGATTATGACTTTTTAACCATCAACTTTCATTTACTGTTAAAGACAAAAAGAAGATTTGAGGACTTGGAGGACAGTGAATCAGAAGATAGCAGTATTGAATTGTTCTCTTACAAGAGAAGAAAAATAAAGAAACTAAAGAAAAAGATCGGGAAGGAAAGGTTTGTAATTATTTTTGTTTATAAAATTTAAATCTTTTAACTAACTTTCAGCTGATACGTATGTAGGGGCAGTACCTTAAATGTGATAAAAATAAAATAATTTTTGAAATTGTTCGTAATCTTGATTTTTAAACTTCAGTTGAAATTCAGTCTTGTTGGTTCATGCCTGTGCTTTAATAAGACTTGGCTATGATGTCATTCCCAGCATCTCTAGATCAAAAAGCGTCAAGGATGACATGAATCAGTTGAAGTTTTTTGACTCAGAAGAAGATTTAAAATAATGTATTATTATAACAAAAGACATACTTGGGAATTCACATCCTTTTTTGTTAGAAAAGTATGCATTGCTAAATAGGGGAAAGTCTGGTAATGACACACCACCCAGTCCCATGAAAATCCAGTCATGAACCAAGAAGGCTGAATTTGCTAGTTTGAGTTTTTTTCAAAAAGAGCTGATAATTATATCAGTTTATCAGGATTCAAAGTTTGTAATTTCTTCGAGATGCACTTGTGTGCACTTGTGTGGTTTTCAACTTTTAGGTCAGCACATTTCCTAAATTTTAGGCACAAGGTTATAAAAGGTTTGATGTTCAAGTGTTTCACTTTGTTTTCAATATTTGATATTTCTATTCATGATGTGCATTGACTTGTGTCACAAGGTATTTGCAACAGTTTTATCAAGCTTAACTTATTTCATACAGAATTCTCTTATCTCACTAACTTTTATTGTGAGTGACAAATTTAGACAAAAGTCTGTCCACTTAGTGAAACTGATAGAGAACTGGGGGTGTATCACTTCCTTCATTCTTGTCTGTGTGCAAATGTGCAACGAACTTTATTATTTTAGGCACATCTGAAAAAATCTAGTCCCAAAAGCAACTGAATGGCATTATACCCCCATTATACAAAATATGGTGGCGTGGTTGGCACAGTGGTAAGATCTCTGCCTTTTAACCACAAGTTCCCAGGTTCAATCTCTGGTATCAACTGAGTGCTTAACATTTGTGTGACCTTCTTTTCTACCAAAGTTGACTCAGTTTTCCATCCTCCCGAGGTTGGTAAAATGAGTACCAGCTTCTGTTGGGGGCTAACCTGCGATGGATTAGTGTCCCATCCAGGGGGAGTCAATGACTCTCATCTGTTTAACACTACTGAAACCTGAGATATGCACTCCAATGAGCAATTTAGGCTCGTTAAATGGATTTAGCTAGCTGCTTATGATGCCGACTTGTTATTGTAATACAAAACTATTTCAGCTAAAACTTTAAGTCGGCTCTAAAGTCGATTCCAATAACAATCGATCGCGACACAGCGAGCTCAACAGTGTCTGCAAACTGAATTGTCTCAAAAACGTATAGCAAAATTGACCTAAAATTTTCTCTTGCACTTTTGCAATTCTGGCTACAAAATTTTTTTTACAACTTTTATCTTTCCTTAGTTTAATAAAATTTTCAAAAGAGATCTGATGACAAAAGAAAGACTTATACAAAAACAAAGACTGTTCGATACCAAAGCCTTCCATAACATTAACTAGTGTGACGTTAGGTCTGCTGTTCCTTTAAATGACGGCACATTGCAGCCTGATCAGCAGGGTCTTTAAGTCAATCAACATAAAGATTATTTAGAATATTTTAATATATATTTTAGGATGTTAAAACATCCTCTTACAAAAACTACAATATATTTTCCACGTTTTTAAAACTTCTTACCTTTTGGACATGAAGGGCAACACTGATTGGGTAGAACCCTCGGATGAGCACAAGATGTCTTGGGACAGCGGTCTCTTGCATCATGACATGCGACCTTTCCTATTTTGCCAGGCCTTCTGGGAACCTTGGGTAAATAAGGTAGACGTGAGGAGAATTGTAATATCGTAAGTGAGACTTAAACATCCGGAAAAGGCGGAGAATTACTTGAGTTAGAAAGCCAATAGTATTTGTTTGTGTTTGGCAAGATTCATCGCTCTTAAGACATATTTTAAAAGAATCGCTAATTCGCACTCCTTAATACTGCTAATTACATTGCAGTTTTACCAGCTTTTCCCCCTAAGAATTTGACTTATAAGTTTGATAATCTTGCTAGAATATCTCAAACGTATATTGTGCCACGTTCCCAAAAATGAACCTTTTTTTGACAAACTGATCACGGCGGAGTAACTTTATTCTGATTTTAATTGTAGCTGCAAAAACAATTCTTATTCATTTGATTTCAATCGAGCAAAGCAAAATCACCTTTTGTAGCAGAAGATCATTCTAAAAAAACCTTTTAAAACTGTTTGTGCTTTGGCTTTCATTTCTTTTTTCTGGATTTCGTCAGTTCTTCAGACAGAAGACGTGTTTCACAACAACTTACGGAGACTTAAGTTGTATAAGAACACTTTGTCTACTTATGTTTGCAGTTTTAGGCAAGCAACCCGACTGAAGAAACATAAATAGTGTACATAGAAAGTTGTGGAAATCGTTACTTTAACATTATAAAATTGTTTGCCTGTGTCTGGCCATGATGGGTGTAACAAGTATGTCCACCCGAGGCACTTGGCAATCAACTAAGGTCGAATTATGGAGTATACGTTCATTTGAAAACTATTTTCCTTTCAATAAAAGGTCTTTTAAAGTTGTTAAAAATAACAAAATCAGATAATAAAATGTTTTGTAAAACTTCGGAAATCGTTTTTTTCTAAGCCTAATATTTTCTTATCGATATCCTTAAATTAATATGGGAGAAAAACATGTATGACAAACAAAACAAACGAGTTTAAACCTTCAAAAAATCGATGTAAAAGACAAATATTTCACCGAAAGGCAACGAAAACAATTTATGATTTAGAATAAGTTAGTTTAAAAGTAACACAGTGATAGCTAAAATCATTTTGTGTAAATTATGTGTGTTTTATTGAAAAGCCAGTAAATAGCTCAGAAAAAAATCTGAACTCTAGTTGGGAATTGAATCCAAGACCTCTCGTATCCCAGGTGGGTGCTCTGTCACTGAGCTACAAGAACTTCTATTGGTGAGCGAGGTCATTTAGTGATATAATGTCCACAAATCAGCTTCCCATTAGGTTGCTGTCACACTCAATGCTAGTATAATACTAGTTAATAGCGTAGATGACCTACACGATAACTGAATCAACATTCTAAGTTAGATCAACAATATTAACCAAAATTCTTATGTTCGTTTTTTGGTAAGGCAGAAAAAATTAAGATTGTTTTTTTATTTTGAATCTATAAGTCTGGTGATCGCCTTTGCGTTAAACACTGGTGTAAATGATTTATATCTAATTCTTATCTAGCTTTATATTTCCAAGTTTTAGATAATTTTATGGATTTATAAATTTTACTATCCTGCTCAACACTACTCAACACGCGTATTGTGCACTTTGGAATTGAGTGATTTCCACATGTTCATCTTACGTTGAATCTTATAACAGAGATCATATAAAACGACAACCTATTGATATTTACTCTGTTTTTTAAGTGTTTCGGCGTAGCAGCTTAAAGCGTTATCTTCGTTTTACTTCAGTCAATATTCTTGTTTAAACTACAGTTGTTAGTGTGAAGATTCGTTTGAGCATGAAAACCGAAGGAGAACCTAAGGTTGAGACCATCAAACCTTAGCCAAGTTGTGATGCTAACCGCCAATTTGTATATAAACAACGAATCATTTTATTACTTTGGATCATTTTCCCTTTTTTCGTCTTTACTTTGTTTTTTTGAACAGCGTGGAGATTTTAGCAGGTTAATTTCAATCCTAGTACTTTCCTTAGCTCTTTTTGAACATTATTTTAACCATTTTGGTGCATTTTTGTGCTAAATTCATTTTTGTAATAAGGAATATGTTCGCTGTTTTTTTGTCTTGAGTCACGCGTCAGTAATGACATTATTGTTGTTACAATCCCAAGGGGATGTTCCTCAAAATGGTGAAATACTCGTCCGTGTCCAACTTCTTGATGTCTCTATAATTTATGATAATGAGCCAAGATCATTGAATATTATACGACTGTACGTCCTTGTGGCGACACGTTGGAATGTGATCGAACATTCCAGAATAAATCACGGCTCAGATTGCTCAGCTCGTCCGATTTAGTCAAAGTTATCACATCTCAATTTTGCTTGCAAATCGTGCATCGTGCACGGTTGGGACAGGAAGTTTTTCTATTTTGAAGATGTGTTGCGTGTGTCAATTCGTTGAGTTTCTTTTTCATTAACACGATGCTGTACAATTAGTGGAAACTAACCGTTTATTCATAGAAATTTCTAACAAAACTGTTTCTGCTGAGAACTTTAATCGACATTTCAGGCTCTCAAAGTTCCAAAGAATATTTTGTGAGCCATAGCTCAAAGTCACTTTTCCTGAATAAACGGTATCTAAGCTACACTGGTTGCATGGTATTGTCAATGTAGACTACACAGAATGTGATACAAGCAAGAATTTGACAAGTCAAAGATCCCGTAATCCCATTCGAAACTTGCACCTAAATTAAGATCACTGTTCTTAAAGAGAGATGCTTTTTAAAATCGTCAGAGTATAGAATCGTGTCGTTGTTGATCACGTTTGCAATTCAGTGTTTTTTCCCACTTTTACAGACAGTACAGTAGTCCATAAATACCCTGATCAAAAGAATGGAGCCCTTTCATTTATAAGGTTTCTTTATTTCTGAGAAACATTAAGCAGCAGCCAAGCTATTTTTGCAGCAGTGTTTCTTCAGTTATCTTTTCTAGAGTTCCTAACAAACATAGTTTCCAAGAACAGAACTGATAAATTGATCCAAAATTTTATGATCCACAGCAATCAAATGAAACTCTATATTCCACTATTTCGCCAATCATTAAATGTGAACGCTAGACAATGACAAAACTTCAGGCCAACTGACAACCGAGCTGCTCAGGGTCTGCTGCCTACACACAAAATGTTAAAGGATCCTCTTGGTAACTGAGAGTTGCTCCTACCTTGGTCCAATGCCGACTAGAAGGGACAGTCGCAATCATCAAAGAAATTGTCTTAGCTGGTCCATGAAATGCACTCCACTTGCCATGAACAAATACAAGTTAATCAGTGCAAGTTTCTAGTCTGGCAGCGATATTGATCGAAACATTTCAAAACTCAGAACGATTCATCTTTGTAACAGATTAAGTTCTCTGCTGCAAGCTCATTTCTGTAACTTTGTTTAAACACTAAAGCAGAGCATAATCTTATGGCTACAAAACTCAACTTTTACTGTTCAAGCAGCCTGATCTATTGAGTGAATGGATGGAAGATATTTGCTTTCCTAAGACCTCCTTAATACTGAGTTCGCTACCAACAGACTGAAAATTCCGCAGCTGTATCAAAGGAAGATGGCTAGACTCACTGCTTGCACTGTTGTTAAACTGTTTTGTTATATAAAGGAGGAGACAAAATATATCAGAACAAGAATCGTGAAGCGATGAAACAACGCACCCTAATTCCAATGATCTTCTGTATGATCCGCTGATCATACATACTGTAGACTCAAAGGAGTGTCCCGAAGAAACGTAGCAACAAGATGTTTGAAATCTACTATTGTTCTGAGCTCAGTCAGAGGGGGTAAAAATTTTGTCATTCTTTCATTCATTCATTTGAAATAGAAGCAATTCTTTACAGAATTGTGCAAACACCTCGCTCAAGACATAACAAATATAATAAGAATTTAATTACTGTTTCTAAATGTGTCACAAACATTGCTTTGACTCTGAAGCATGCAAACAAACTTATTTCTTAAATTCTATATGCTTTTTTTAAAAAAAGTAAAAGAATTTTTGGAGACTAAAGACTGTAAAATTAAGTAGAGAACATAAAAAACAAAAATGGTTTGAGACTGTACGCGCCTTAATCCACTCGTCACAATTTAGGTTTTGAAAGATTGTAACCGAACAAAGGAATCGTCTTGTGTTTAGTGTTTAACATTGAACAAAGTAAAACTTTTTTTAAACTGCATTTCGTAAAACACAAGCCGTACATCCTAAAAACGTCAATTTTTCAAATATAAACGCACTGTTGCACATTTTACAAGAACAAACTCTCCACCGAGTTTTCCGTGCAACAGCCAATACATTTCGTTATTGTATTTCAATTTGGACAAAAGATGGCGGCGCCTCGCAGTCTACGAAGTCCAAAAAATTGCAAAGTATTTTAAAATAAATGAATGTAGTGTAAGTTGAAATTAAAAGATTGGGTACATGTACAGATTTTCATGCTTAAGTGACATAAGACATTACTATGATAAGTAACGTAAGAAAACCTACTTTGTTGCAAGAACACGTCACGCAGTGTATTACTCCAAAAGGCGGCAATTCGGGGTTCCACGTTTCGCCCAAACTGTAGTTGTATTTTCCAAACTGACAACCTGTAAAAGAGCAATGAAGACGAGTCTATCTCAGATGTTCCTCATTACAGGATAAAAAATGGCTCATGAAACAGTTGTGAGGAAAAAAGCGACCATTTTATTTTGTTGTCATGGTTGTTGAATTTGTTTCTTGTAACGCGAGCACAATGCTGCCCCTTCTTCATGACTGACAGGTTAGAGTAATTAAAAATCAACAAGGAAATGTTGGCAATTTAACATGTTTAGTCTAAGATGTTGCAGCCCACTCTGAGTAAACAGTTCTCTATGAAAGTGGCGTTTAGTAAATCGAAGTTTGTTTCCACATAAAATTGTAACTCGCGACATTTTGCGAACAGTTGCATCGTAAAGGAGCAGGACCAGGCACTTCACCAATTTTGAGCCACGAGTTCATAAAACCTTTCTTCTTTAACGAAGCCCCACTTCTGTCGCCAAACTGTAAATCTTACTTTTGTCAATAAAACAAAAGATCACTTGGTCATTTATGTTTCTAGTGGATTTTGGCTTATTTGTGTTAACGATTTCAATACACAGCAGTTTTACCTTCAGAAAACGTGGTATTAACAGCAAACTCGCTACTGCGTAGTCTTTGGATGGCAATCCATGGAATTCTGTCGGTCTTTCCACTCACTGAACATGTTAAACACAAAAACAAAAGCCATCCAAAAACTTGCACGAAACGAGACAGTAGAACCATTGCCAGCTTGTATGGCGCCTGCCAGATCAGTTCTGATGCTTTATAAATGTTTGCATATAAACACAGTACCACTAAAACGACCCCAATTAAGAGAGTTAATTTTTTTGTTTGAAATCCAGCCCCACTCCGACCCCCCTCGGCGAGGTTTCTTTCTCACAAAAAGTAGCTAATATCTTAAGAATGAATACTGCCAAAACAGGCTCAGTGTAAATCAATCAATATGTAATAACAGAAAGAAAACCTTTTGTAAAACCAAGAAAATATCGAAACATTCTTGGATGATACAATTCGTTTATCACACTTATTAAGTTATAAAATAATATGGCCGTATCATACTCATCTCTGCTAAATTTGATAGCTGCAATTTTCTGCTGTGATTGGATAAAATGCCGTACAGATATCAAGGAACTGAGCTGTATTAATAACCTGATCAATTAGCCTAGTTAGATCGATTGTTTGCAGAACAATTCAGTTTGTATGACGCACCGCACAAAAAGAACTTGTCGGCTTGTCATAGTTTTCTTTGAACCCAAATCCATAAGTACAATGGAAAAATGCAAACTCGACTCGCTATCTTCTGACAATACCTTCGGGGTGGTCTTTAAAACATTCAACAAATAAAACTGTGTTTGGATGCTTTTAGAGGTGCGCAAAATTTGTTGCTCACAAACTTCTATAAACTTATTTTGTGTTTTATGAAGCATTGTAGAAAGTTCCGCATTCAGACAACAGAAGACCCTAAAATGGCACGCAGAATTTTTCAAGCAAACCCTGACTTCACGAGTAAGTACTGATGAACAGTTCAATTCTTCGCCTAATTAAATCAAACCTATAGAACTAAACCTTTTAAAGAAAAAAACACACATTTGCATTCATTGCAGGTGCTAAATCTTATGCATTTGTACGATGATAGGTTTCTTCTTTTATTGCAAGACAATTTTAGGAAACCGAGCTCTCATTCTAGACACTATACGATGAGCTTGTTTCTACTACGCTAGAATTATATCGTCACTCAAACAATTTTCTATTTTGATATATAGGAGCACGTGTACTTAGTGGCACTAGACAGGAATTCTGATATTAAGGAATTTAGAACTAATGAAAAACTGCCGATATCTGAGCTTATAAGCGGATCCTGCTTGATCAGACCAAGTATGGAAACGTTTAGGCACTGAATTAACACTAAGTCAATGTTAAGCCAAATTGTCACCCGCTCCTAACATATTGTACCTCAGAACAGAGCAGCTATTTAAAACCAGTAAAAATAAACGTTCTCTATATTTAGAAATAAAGTGCTATTTTTATAAGCAGCTTAAGTTTTACAATCTTAACTTGAGTTTAACACAATGTAGTGAGATCTTACGATTAACAACATGCAGTTAAAGAATTATAACATATGAAGAAAATGGAATCATGGCATGATATTAAACTGGGCATATTGAACTCAAACGCTTCTTTATTGATATTTTTCTTATTCTATTTGAGAGATCTTACAACAAGTCTTGTAGCTCTAAATGTAATCATCTGTAATGTAGGTTTTACCTCATCATGTCAGCGTGCATGGTGGGCACCGCACCCTTGTCAGGTGTCGTTAGATAGAACAATCGAGACAATATCAAGCATACCACAACACAGGGCTAATATAAATGATTTGCTCGTGTATAAAACTGTAAAGTTACGGAAAAGTACGTGATAGAACAATTATCATATTTAACACCACTACGTTGGTACGATTGACAAATGGTTCCTAAAAATATCTTTTGTTTTGAAAACTAAGATCAGTAATCACGGCGGCTATTTACTAGAGCAATATTCTTAATGCATTTTTCAAACAACTGACTGTGTAATAAATCCACAGCGAAGGCACTACGTATAAATTAAACTTTTGAAATATACAACAATAGCAAAAAGTCGAAATGCAACACCTCTTAATTTCTATCTGTGCATAAATTATACTTAGTAAAGGCAATAGAATGACACAGAAGGCAGTCGATTGATTTCAATCTGTTCTTATCTCAAAGTTTCATATAGGATTTTTCAGACAAATCTAGTATGAGTAATGTTGTAAAGTGGCTAATCAATCATTCAATCTATGTGGCCCTGGCTTGTATGTAACGTGTTCATTTGTTGACCCCCAGAGAATGAATCCAGTTTTAAAAATACGTGAATATTAAGAGTTCGTTGCATCCTACACGTGTGCAAGTGTCTAAAATTAGTAATCAAATTCGCGGCCACTAGAACATCAGTCATGTATGGTTTAGAATTCCTGTCACTATTATTGCAAAAAACTTCTAACAAACTTATGTTTCTTAGTTAATGAAGCTTAAAGTGCATGTTATCCATAAAATCAATTAATTGGTGTTTGATTTTGAAAACCCATTTTCTCTAGGACAATACTAGCATCGTGTACTAATCAACTAATTCTTCTTACTGACTTTAAACTGCTTTTTTATTTGTGAAAGCCGTTTAAGGACAAGAGTATCAATTGTTTTATATAACTTATACCTACCTGTTTTGTGTTTCAATGTTGTTTCATGTTTTTTTACTTTAATATGCTTCACTTTCTTTGGCTTTGGCTCTTAATCTCAGCGATGTGCCCCCATACAAAACCACTGCAACTGGAGAACTTCCGCGTTTGCCAAATGACTTGCAATATTCATTCTTTAATGTGAGTTCAGTTGACCTATTGCTCTACAGATATCTTGTTCACAATTGTCTCATCGTGGCCTGCGCGCAAAAAACGTACCATTCAAAATATTTCTCTCCTCACTTGGCCCTAGCTTCACAGTCTCTTCTCACTGGCCCTAGCCTCACAGTCTCTCCTCACTGGCCCTAGCTTCACAGTCTCTTCTCACTGGCCCTAGCCTCACAGTCTCTCCTCCCTGGCCCTAGCCTCACAGTCTCTTCTCACTTGGCCCTAGCCTCACAGTCTCTTCTCACTGGCCCTAGCCTCATAGTCTCTCCTCACTGGCCCTAGCCTCACAGTCTCTTCTCACTGACCCTAGCCTCACAGTCTCTCCTTCTCTGGCCCTAGCCTCACAGTCTCTCCTCACTTGGCCCTAGCCTCACAGTCTCTTCTCACTGGCCCTAGCCTCACAGTCTTTCCTCACTGGCCCTAGCCTCACAGTCTTTCCTCACTGGCCCTAGCCTCACAGTCTCTCCTCAATGGCCCTAGCCTCACAGTCTCTCCTCACTTGGCCCTAGCCTCACAGTCTCTCCTCACTTGGCCCTAGCCTCACAGTCTCTCCTCAATGGCCCTAGCCTCACAGTCTCTCCTCAATGGCCCTAGCCTCACAGTCTCTCCTCAATGGCCCTAGCCTCACAGTCTC
>JAOCNB020100313.1:0-11506 GCA_026546465.2 Palythoa caribaeorum | reverse complement strand
AGCAATCACTAACACAAGTGTAGCAATCACTAACACAAGTGTAGCAATCACTAACACAAGTGTAGCAATCACTAACAGAAGTGTAGCAATTACTTTCACCAGTGTAGCGATCACTAACACAAGTGTAGCAATCACTATCACAAGTGTAGCAATCACTATCACGAGAGTAGCGACCACTATCACAAGTGTAGCAATCACTATTACACGTGTAGCAATCACTATCAACAGTTTAGCGATCACTATCACCAGTGTAGCGATCACTAACACAAGTGTAGCAATCACTATCACAAGTGTAGCAATCACTATCACCAGTTTCACGATCACTATCACAAGTGTGGCGATCACTATCACAAGTGTAGCGATCACTATCACCAGTGTAGCGATCACTAACACAAGTGTAGCAATCACTAACACATCTATAGCAATTACACAAGGGTAGTAATTCACACGTGTTGCAATCACTAACACAAGTGTAGCAATCACTAACACAAGTGTGGCAATCACTAACACTAGTGTAGGAACCACTAACACAAGTGTAGCAATCACTAACACAAATGTAGCAATTCACACGTGTTGCAATCACTATAACAAGTGTAGCAATCACTAACCCAAGTCTAGCAATCACTAACACAAGTGTAGCAATCAGTAACACAAGTGTAGCAATCACTATCACAAGTGTCGCAATCACTATCACCAGTGTAGCGATCACTATCACAAGTGTAGCAATAACTATCACAAGTGAAGCAATCACTATCACCAGTGAAGCGATCACTATCACAAGTGTAGCGGTCACTACCACCAGAGTAGCAATCACTAACACACGTATAGCAATCACTAACACAAGTGTAGCAATCACTAACACAAGTGTAGCAATCACTATCACACGTGAAGCAATCACTATCACCAGAGTAGCAATCACGAACATACGTGTAGCAATCACTAACACAATTGTAGCAATCACTATCACACGTGTAGCAATCACTATCACCAGAGTAGCAATCACTAACACACGTTTAGCAATCACTAACACAAGTGTAGCAATCACTAACACAAGTGTAGCAATCAATAACACAAGTGTAGAAATAACTATCACCAGTGTAGTGATCACTAACACAAGTGTAGCAATCACTATCACAAGTGTAGAAAACACTATCACCAGTGTAGCGATCACTATCAGAAGTGTAGCAATCACAATCACCAGAGAAGGAATCACTAACACACGTATAGCAATCACTAACACAAGTGTAACAATCACTAGCACAAGTGTAGCAATCACTATCACCAGTGTAGCGATCACTATCACAAGTGTAGCAATCACTATCACAAGTGTAACAATCACTACAGGTACACGTTTTAACCAGTTCTGTAACTCCTAGGTGTTACGTGTTTAAATAAATTATTGTATTGTATTGTATTGTATTGTAAGTGTAGCAATCACTATCACACGTGTAGCAATCACTATCACAAGTGTAGCAATCGCTAACACAAGTGTAGCAATCACTATCACCAGTGTAGCGATCACTATCACAAGTGTAGAAATCACTATCACAAGTATAGCAATCATTAACAGAAGTGTAGCGATCAATATCACAAGTGTAGCGATCACTATCACAAGAGTAGCAATCACTAACACACGTATAGCAATCACTAACACAAGTGTAGCAATCACTATCACACGTGTAGCAATCACCCTCAGCAGAGTAGCAATCATGAACACACGTATAGCAATCACGAACACACGTATAGCAATCACTAACACAAGTGTAGAAATCACTATCACACGTGTTGCAATCACTAACACAAGTGTAGAAATCACTAACAAAAGTGTAGCAATCACTAACACAAGTGTAGCAATCACTTTCCACAGTGTAGCGATCACTAACACAAGTGTAGCAATCACTATCACAAGTGTACAAATCACTATCACGAGAGTAGCGATCACTATCACAAGTGTAGCAATCACTATCACAAGTATAGCAATCATTAACAGAAGTGTAGCGATCAATATCACAAGTGTAGCGATCACTATCACCAGAGTAGCAATCACTAACACAAGTGTGGCAATCACTAACACAGTTGTAGCAGTCACTGTCACACGTGTAGCAATCACCCTCAGCAGAGTAGCAATCACGAACACACGTATAGCAATGACTAACACAAGTGTAGAAATCACTATCACACGTGTAGTAATCAGTATCACCAGAGTGGCAGTTACTAACACACGTATAGCAATCACTAACACAAGGGTAGCAATCACTATCACACGTGTTGCAATCACTAACACAAATGTAGCAATCACTAACACAAGTGTAGCAATCAGTAACACACGTATAGCAATCACTAACACAAGTGTAGCAATCACTAACACAACTGTAGCAATCACTATCACACGTGTTGCAATAACTAACAGAAGTGTAGCAATCACTAACACAAGTGTAGTAATCACTAACACAAGTGTAGCAATCACTAACACAAGGGTAGCAATCACTATCACCAGTGTAGCGATCACTAACAGAAGTGTAGGAATCACTATCACACGAGTAGCGATCACTATCACCAGAGTAGCAATCACTAACACAGGTATAGCAATCACTAATACAAGTGTAGCAATCACTAACACAAGTGTAGGAATCACTAACACAAGTGTAGCAATCACTATCACGAGTGTAGCGATCACTAACACAAGTGTAGCAATGACTATCACAAGTGTAGCAATCACTATCACCAGTGTAGCGATCACTAACACAAGTGTAGAAATCACTATCACCAGAGTAGCGATCAGTAACACAAGTGTAGCGATCACTATCACCAGAGTAGCAATCACTATCACAAGTGTTGTAATCACTAACACAAGTATAGGAATCACTAACACAAGTGTAGCAATCACTAACACAAGTGTAAGAATCACTATCACCAGTGTAGCGATTACTAACACAAGTGTAGCAATCACTATCACACGTGTAGCCATCACTAGCACCAGAGTAGCAATCACTTACACACGTATAGCAATTACTAACACAAGTGTAGCGATCACTATCGCAAGTCTAGCAATCACTATCACAAGTGTAGCAATCACGATCACCAGTGTAGCGATCACTATCACAAGTGTAGCAATCACTATCATAAGTATAGCAATCATTAACAGAAGTGTAGCGATCACTATCACAAGTGTAGCGATCACTATCACCAGAGTAGCAATCACTAACAAACCTATAGCAATCACTAACACAAGTGTAGCAATCACTATCACACGTGTAGCAATCACTAACACAAGTGAAGCAATCACTAACAGAAGTGTACAATCACTAACACAAGTGTATCAATCACTAACACAAGTGTAGCAATCACTACCACACGTGTAGCAATCACTAACACAAGTGAAGCAATCACTAACACAAATGTAGCAATCACTAACACAAATATAGCAATCACTCTCACAAGTGTAGCGATCACTATCACCGGAGTAGCAATCACTAACACACGTATAGCAATCACTAACACAAGTGTAGCAATCACTATCACACGTGTTGCAATCACTAACAGAAGTGTAGCAATCACTAACACAAGTGTAGCAATCACTATCACACGTGTTGCAATCACTAACAGAAGTGTAACAATCATTAACACAAGTGTAGAAATCATTAACACACGTATAGCAATTACCAACACAAGTGTAGCAATCACTATCACACTTTTCACTAACAGAAGTGTAACAATCATTAACACAAGTGTAGAAATCATTAGCACAAGTGTAGTAATCACTATCACAAGTGTAGCAATCACTATCATACGTGTTACAGTCACTAACACAAGTGTAGCAATCACTAACACAAGTGTAGCAATCACTAACACAAGTGTAGCAATCAATAACACACGTATAGGAATCACTAACACAAGTGTAGCAATCACTATCACACGTGTTGCAATGACTAACACAAGTGTAGCAATGACTAACTCAAGTGTATTAATCATTAACACAAGTGTAGCAATCACTAACACAAGTGTAGCAATCACTGTCACCTGTGTAGCGATCACTAACACAAGTGTAGCAATCACTATCACACGAGTAGCGATCACTATCACCAGAGTAGCAATCACTAACACACGTATAGCAATAACTAACACAAGTGTAGCAATCACTAACACAATTGTAGCAATCACCATCACCAGTGTAGCGATGACTAACACAAGTGTAGCAATCACTATCACAAGTGTAGCGATCACTATAACAAGTGTAGCCATCACTATCACCAGAGTAGCAATCCCGAACAGAAGTGTAGCAATCACTATCACACGTGTAGCAATCACTTACACCAGTGTAGCGATCACTATCACAAGTGTAGCAATCACTATCACACGTGTTGCAATCACTAACACAAGTGTAGCAATCACTAACACAATTGTAGCAATCACTAACACAAGTGTAGCAATCACTTACACAAGTGTAGCAATCCTTATCACCAGTGTAGTGATCACTAACACAAGTGTACCAATCACTAACACAAGTGTAACAATCACTATCACCAGAGTTTTAATCAGTAACACACGTATAGCAATCACTAACACAAGTGTAGCAATCACTAACACACGTATAGCAATCACTAACACAAGTGTAGCAATCACTATGACTTGTATAGCAATCACTACCACCAGTGTAGCAATCACTAACACAAGTGTAGCAGTCACTATAACACGTGTTGCAATCACGAACACAAGTGTAGCAATCACTATCACAAGTGTAGCAATCACTATCACCAGTGTAGCGATCACTATCACAAGTGTAGCGATCACTATCAACAGAGTAACAATCACTAAGACACGTATAGCAATCACTAACACAAGTGTAGCAATCACTAAAACACGTATAGCAATCACTAACACAAGTGTAGCAATCATTATCACAAGTGTAGCAATCACTATTACCAGTGTAGCGATCACTTTCACAAGTGTAGCAATCACTGTCACGAGTGTAGCGATCTCTATCACAAGTGTAGAAATCACTATCACACGTTTTGCAATCACTAGCACAAGTGTAGCAATCACTATCACACGTGTAGCAATCACTGTTACAAGTGTAGCGATCACTATCACCCAAGTAGCAATCACTAACACAAGGGTAGCAATCACTAACACACGTATAGCAATCACTAACACAAGTATAGCAATCACTATCACAAGTGTAGCAATCACTATCACAAGTGTAGCAATCAATATCACCAGTGTAGCGATCACTATCACAAGTGTAGCAATTACTATCACACGTGTAACAATCACTATCACCAGAGTTGGAATCACTAACACACGTATAGCAATCATTAACACACGTATAGCAATCACTACCACCAGAGTAGCAGTCACTAACACAAGTGTAGTAATCACTAACACAAGTGTAGCAATCACTATAACACGTGTTGCAATCACAAACACAAGTGTAGCAATCACTATCACAAGTGTAGCAATCACTATCACCAGTGTAGCGATCACTTTCACAAGTGTAGCGATCACTACCACCAGAGTAGCAATCACTAAGACACGTATAGCAATCACTAACACAAGTGTAGCAATCACTAACACACGTATGGCAATCACTAACACAAGTGCAGCAATCATTATCAGAAGTGTAGCAATCACTATCACCAGTGTAGCGATCACTATCACAAGTGTAGCAATCACTATCACGAGTGGAGCGGATACTATCACAAGTGTAGCAATCAATATCACACGTTTTGCAATCAGTAACACAAGTGTAGCAATCACTAACACAAGTGTAGCAATCACTAACACAAGTGTAGCAATCACTAGCACAAGTGTAGCAATCACTATCACAAGTGCAGCAATCACTATCATACGTGTTGCAATCACTAACACAAGTGTAGCAATCACTGTCACACGTGTTGGAATCACTAACACAAGTGTAGCAATCACTAACACAAGGGTAGCAATCACTAACATAAGTGTAGCAATCACTAGCACAAGTGTAGCAATCATTATCACACGTGTAGCAATCACTGTCACAAGTGTAGCGATCACTATCACAACTGTGGCAATCACTATCACACGTGTAACAATCAATAACACAAGTGTAGCAATCAATAACACAAGTGTAGAATCACTTTCACAAGTGTAGCAGTCACTATCACCAGAGTAGTAATCACTAACACAAGTGTAGCAATCACTAACACAAGTGTAGCAATCACTATCACACGTGTTGCAATCACGAACACAAGTGTAGCAATCACTATCACAAGTGTAGCAATCACTATCATCAGAGTAGTAATCAATAACACAAGTGTAGCAATCACTAACACAAGTGTAGCAATCACTATCACACGTGTTGCAATCACGAACAGAAGTGTAGCAATCACTATCACAAGTGTAGCAATCACTATCACCAGTGGAGCGATCACTATCACAAGTATAGCGATCACTATCACCAGAGTAGCAATCACTAAGACACGTATAGCAATCACTAACACAAGTGTAGGAATCACTAACACACGTATAGCAATCACTAACACAAGTGTAGCAATCATTATCAATAGTGTAGCCTTCACTACCACCAGTGTAGCGATCACTATCACAAGTGTAGGAATCACTATCACTAGTGTATCGATCACTAAAACAAGTGTAGCAATCACTATCACAAGGGTATCGATCACTAAAATAAGTGTAGCAATCACTATCACAAGTGTAGCAATCACTATCACAAGTGTAGCGATCACTATCACAACTGTAGCAATCACTATCACCAGAGAAGCGATCATTAACACAAGTGTAGCAATCACTAACACAAGTGTAGCAATCTCTAACACAAGTGTAGCAATCACTATCACAGGGGTTGCAATCACTAAGACGAGTGTAGCAATCACCAACACAAGTGTAGCAATCACTAACACAAGTGTAGCAATCACTAACACAAGTGTAGCAATCACTATCGCCAGTGTAGCGATCACTAACACAAGTGTAGCAATCGCTATCACACATGTAGCAATCACTATCACCAAAGTAGTAATCACTAAACACGTATAATAATCAGTAAAACAAGTGTAGCGCTCACTATCACAAGTGTAGAAATCACTATTACAAGTGTAACGATCGCTAACACCAGTGTAGCAATCACTAGCACCAGTGTAGCAATCACAAACACAAGTGTAGCAATCACTAACAGAAGTGTAGCAATCACTATCACACGTGTTGCAATCGCTAACTCAAGTGTACCAATCACTAACACAAGTGTAGCAATCACTAACACAAGTGTGGTAATTACTAACACAAGTGTAGCAACCACTATCACACGTGTTGCAATCATTAACACAAGTGTAGCGATCACTATCTCCAGAGAAGCAATCAGTAACACATGTGTAGCGATCACTAACACACGTATAGCAATCACTAATACAAGTATAGCAATCACTATCACAAGTGTAGCAATCACTATCACAAGTGTAGCAATCACTATCTCCAGTATAGCGATGACTAACACAAGTGTAGCAATCACTATCACAAGTGTAGCAATCACTATCACCAGTGTAGCGATTATTAAAACAGGTGTAGCAATCACTATCACAAGTGTAGCAATCACTAACGCAAGTGTAGTAATCACTAACACAAGAGAAGCAATCACTATCACCAGTGTAGCAATCACAATCACTTGTGTAGCGATCACTATCACCACAGTAGGAATCACTAACACAAGTTTAGCAATCACTAACACAAGTGTAGAAATCAGTATCACAAGGGTAGCGATCACTATGACCAGTGTAATAATCCCTATCACCAGTGTAGCAATCACTAACACAAGTGTAGCAATCACTTTCACCACTGTAGTGATCACTATCACAGGTGTAGCAATCACTATCACACGTATTGCAATCAATAACACAAGTGTAGCAATCACTAACACAAGAGTAGCAATCACTAACACAAGTGTAGCAATCACTAACACAAGTGTAGCAATCACAATCACCAATGTAGCGATCACTAATACAAGTGTAGCAATCAGTATCACACGTGTAGCAATCACTATCACACGTGTTGCAATCACTAACACAAGTATAGCAATCACTAACACAAGTGTTGCAATTACTTTCACAAGTGTAGCAATCACTATCACAAGTGTAGCGATCACTGTCACCAGAGTAGCAATCACTAACACACGTATAGCAATCACTATCACCAGAGCAGCAATCACTAACACAAATGTAGAAATCACTATCACAAATGTGGGAATAACTCTCACCAGTGTAGCGATCACTATCACAAGTGTAGCAATCATTATCACAAGTGTAGCAATCACTATCACAAGTGTAGCGATCACTATGACCAGTGTAGCAATCACTATCACAAGTGTAGCAATCACTAACACAAGTGTTGCAATCACTATCACCAGTGTAGCGATCACTATCACCAGCGTAGCGATCACTATCACAAGTGTAGCGATCACTCTCACAAGTGTATTAATCACTATCACACGTGTTGCAATCACTAACACAAGTGTAGCAATCACTAACACAAGTGTAGCAATCACTATCACCAGTGTAGCGATCACTATCACAAGTGTAGCAATCACTATCACAAGTGTAGCAATCGCTATCACACGTGTTGCAATCACTAACACAAGTGTAGCAATCACAATCTCAAGTGTAGCAATCACTAACACAGGTGTAGCAATCACTAACACAAATGTAGCAATCACTAACACAAGTGTAGCAATCACTAACACAAGTGTAGCAATCACTATCACACGTGTTGCAATCACTAACACAAGTGTAGCAATCACTATCACACGTGTTGCAATCACTAACACAAAAGTAGCAATCACTAACACAAGTGTGGTAATCATTAACACAATTGTAGCAATCACTATCAGACGTGTTGCAATCACTAATATAAGTGTAGTAATCACTAACACAAGTGTAGCAATCACTAACACACGTATAGCAATCACTAACACAAGTGTAGCAATCACTCTCACACGTGTTGCAATCACTACCACAAATGTAGCATTCACTAACACAAGTGTAGCAATCACTATCACAAGTGTAGCAATCACTATCACACGTGTTACAATCACTAACAAAAGTGTAGCAATCTCTGACACAAGTGAAGCAATCACTATCACCAGTATAGCGATCACTAACACAAGTGTAGCAATCATTATCACACGTGTAGCAATCATTATCACATGTGTTGCAATCACTAACACAAGTGTAGCAATACTAACACACGTATAGCAATCACTAACACAAGTGTAGCAATCACTATCACACCTGTAGCGATCTCTATAACCAGATTAGCAATCACTAACACACGTATAGCAATCACTAACACAAGTGTAGCAATCACTATCAGAAGTGTAGCAATCACTATCACCAGTGTAGCGATCACTATCACAATTGTAGCAATCACTAACACAAGTGTAGCAATCAGTAACACAAGTGTAGCAATCACTATCACCAGAGTAGCAATCACTAACACAAGTGTAGCAATCACTAACACAAAGTGTAGCAATCACTAACACAAGTGTAGCAATCACTATCACACGTGTTGCAATCACTAACACAAGTGTACCAATCACTATCACCAGTGTAGCGATCACCATCACAAGTTTACCAATCACTATCACACGTGTTGCAATCACTAACAATGGTGTAGCAATCACTACCACACGTGTAGCAATGACTATCACACGTGTTGCAATCACTAACATAAGTGTAGCAATCACTCACACAAATGTAGCAATCACTAACACAAGTGTAGCAATCACTATCACACGTGTTGCAATCATTATCACAAGTGTACCAATCACTATCACCAGTGTAGCGATCACTATCACAAGTTTACCAATCACTATCACACGTGTTGCAATCACTAACACAAGTGTAGCAATCACTACCACACGTGTAGCAATGACTATCACACGTGTTGCAATCACTAACACAAGTGTACCAATCACTCACACAAGTGTAGCAATCACTAACACAAGTGTAGCTATCACTATCACAAGTGTAGTGATCAATATCACCAGAGTAGCAATCACTAACACACGTATAGCAATCACTAACACACGTATAGCAATCACTAACACAAGTGTAGTAATCACTAACACAAGTGTAAGAATCACTATCACCAGTGTAGCGATCACTATCACAAGTGTAGCAATCACTATCACAAGTGGAGCAATCACTATCACCAGTGTAGCTATCACTATCACCATAGTAGCAATCACTAACACAAGTGTAGCATTCACTTTCAACAGTTTAGCGATCACTATAACCAGAGTAGCAATCACTAACATAACTTGAACAGTCACTAACACAAGTGTAGCAATCAGTGACACAAGTGTAGCAATCACTATCACAAGTGGAGCAATCGCTAACAAACGTATAGCAATCACTAACACAAGTTTAGCAATCTCTATCACAACTGTGGCAATCACTATCACCAGAGTAGCAATCACTAACACAAGTGTAGCAATCACTATCATACGTCTGGCAATCACTATCACAAGTGTAGCGATCACTATCACCAGAGTAGCAATCACTAAAACACGTATAGCTATCAGTAACACAAGTGTAGCAATCACTAACAACCGTGTTGCAATCACTTATACAAGTGTAGCAATCACTATCACCAGTGTAGTGATCACTATCACCAGTGTAGCAATCACTAACACAAGTGTAGCAATCACCTTCACAAGTTTAGCAATCACCATCACAAGTGTAGGTATCACTATCACCAGAGCAGCAATCACTAACACACGTATAGCAATCACTAACACAAGTTTAGCAATCACTATCACACGTGTTGCAATCAGTAACAGAAGTGTAGAAATCACTACCACAAGTGTAGCAATCACTTACACTAGTGTAGCAATCACTATCACCAGTGTAGCGATGACTAACACAAGTGTGGCAATCACTATCACAAGTGTAGCGATCACTATCACCAGAGTAGCAATCACTAACACAAGTGTAGCGCTCACTATCAGCAGAGTAGCAATCACTAACACACGTATAGCAATCACTAACACAAGTGTAGCAATCACTAACACACGTGTTGCAATCACTAACTCAAGTGTAACAATCACTATTACAAGTGTAGCTATCACTATTACAAGTGTAGCAATCACTTACACAAGTGTAGCAATCACTATCACCAGTGTAGGGATCACTAACACGAGTGTAGCAATCACTATCACACGTGTAACAATCACTATCACCAGTGTATCGATCACTAACAGAGGTGTAGCAATCACTATCACACGTGTAGCAATCACAATCACACGTGTTGGAATCACGAACACAAGTGTAGCAATCACTATCACCAGTGTAGCGATCACTAACACAAGTGTAGCAATCAGTTTCACACGTGTTGCAATCACTAACACAAGTGTAGCGATCACTATCACCAGATTACCAATAACTAAAACACGTATAGCAATCACTAACACAAGTGTAGCAATCACTAACACACGTATAGCAATCACTAACACAAGTGTAGCAAT
>JAOCNB020100213.1:0-11506 GCA_026546465.2 Palythoa caribaeorum | reverse complement strand
AACAGGCTTGGGAGAAGATTTTTTACCATTTATTGAAACTGACTGGAAGCGGTTTGACAAGAAGGCCTTGATCCACAGTAATAGATTTCCTCTGATGCCATAATACGACAGCTTCAATAATAGACGTTGGTGAGGAACGGAGTCAAAAGCTTTTGAGAAATCTAACAATATAGCATCAGTCTGGCTGCGTATATTAATGGTTTTAGCCCAGTCGTGTATAGTTGATATAAGTTGGGTTTCGCAGGAAAAACGCTGTCTGAAGCCATGTTGTTCGTCAATTAGAATGCTGTTTTTAGACAGATGTTTAGCCATATGACTGAGCACAACATGTTCCATTACTTTACAGCATATAGAGGTTAAGGAAATTGGTCTGTAATTTGATGGTAATGATTTGTTATCTTTCTTGTGGACAGCAGTAACAAGGGCTTTGGTCCAATCTGAAGGGACTGTATTAAGATTGAGGGATTGCTGGAAGATAAAAGCTAGCCATTCTGAAGCTGATTGTGATATCTCTTTCAAAACACGTGCTGGTAGTTCATCAGGGCCACATGCTTTCCTAGGATTAAGCTGAGATAACTGTTTCGCTACTCCCTCAGTTGATATTTGTAGATCATCAATCGGTAAGTATGGAGATGCAGACATACTGGGTAGAGGTAGTTGTTCCTTCGTAAAGACAGAGAAGAAGTAGGAGTTTAGAGTTTCAGCTTTATCTTTATCAGTAACGCTCACGCCCTGCTCAGTCTTTAGAGGTGGGATACCAATGTTCTCAGATTTGTTTTGTTTGACGTAAGACCAAAACTTTTTTGGATTTTCTGTAAGGCTTTCACCGATGACATCATTTAAGTATCGACTATGAGATTCTTTGATCAGATAAGACACGGAGTTTCGTTGATGTTTGAAGGCTTTCCAGTGTTGTTTATCTTTTGTTCGAATAGCTTTTTTATGGAGGCGATCCTTTTTGCGCATCTCACGTTTTATCTCGGGGGTAATCCATGGTAGATTAAACTTTGACTTGCAAGACTTCTGGGGTATGAATTGGACTATTCCACTAGTTAAAGTATCTTTAAAAGAGGTCCAGTTATGTTCCACAGAATTTTTACTTGGGTTTGAAGCAAAGAAATCTGATGATGACTTGATCATGTATTCATTTAAACCATCAAAGTTTGCTCTTTTGTAGATGTAGACTTTATGAGGAGGTTTGGTAGAACGAATGGGTTTTAGGTTAATTTCGAAGTTTACTATGAGATGATCACTTAGTCCAGATGAGGTTGATACATTAGATACACTGTTAGGGTAAGTAGATAAAAGCAGGTCGAGTGTTTAAGTGACTAAATTGCGTAATGTAGACAATTAAATCGCCGGCCAGCACCGTTTATTATCCTCAAACTGTTGATGAAAATAAATGCTCTGCCCTAACATCTGAATTCTATGCTTACCAAAATTGATGGTGAATATCCTGGATGCGGTCTTCTCTTGTGCGGCGACTTTAACGCATTAAACATCCGACGCTTTGCTATACCTAGTTCACACTGAACAGTCATGTTGCATTAACTTTCAAGCCTTGTATTGAAGACAGCAGAAAATGTGAAAAAGTCAAATGAACAACTAATGCAAAACGTGTAAATTTTGTTTTTAAAAAAAGTACCATTTTCATTCCTATGCACTTTTCTTTTCCTTAGAACACTAATACCTTTTCTGCTAACACAACGCTATGTAATTGGTTAACTATATTTCAAATCGAACTATCTGAGTATCAAGACCAGTTTAATTATTCTCACGGACTACCAATTTTCATTTTGTATACCACAGAATAAATGGATATGTGATATACTAAAAGTCAATGCACTGAAAATGAAAGTCCAGAACCAGTTATACAGACGTGTTATAGGAACAAGGCCTGGCGCGAGAGCATGCGCATATGATGGTGACTGTTTAAAAATGCATTTCCCTACAAAACTTGATATTGCATATGTGGAAGAGGTTTCTCACTGGCTGGATAAAAAGTGTTTAATTCCGTGCCAATTGAAACCTAAAAATAGCTTTGTTTGCTCGGCAGGTCAAGGTGAATAGGAAAAGACAAACGCTTCTAGTAACGGGCTCTTGAGCACATATAAAAGACTAAGTAGCACAAAGCAGTCGCCGGATACGACTGGACTCAAGTTTAAAACATCTTATAGACCTCTTAAGGAAAAAGATAACAAGGACAAAATTGAGAAAACACAAACGAGTAATTTTAAAACAAAGTAAAACTCGCCTCTTTAAATTGCTTTTCATTCGCCATCGAATTTGACCCTCTCATGTCTCTTGTTCAGTTAAGACTTAAGGTATTAGATTTGGTAAATGAATACCGTCTCGACTTTTATAGTACGTTCTCATGAAGTCCTACTAACCATTTAACAACATGTTGGTCAGCGAAATCCCGTATTGTTTCGGAAAATCTAATATTTCTCATTAAGAAAAAATATTTTTCTATGTTTTCATAGAGTTATAGAACTAGAAGACAGGAGTGGAAGTTTGAGAGAACGAGAAAAAATCAGTTTTCGAATTCTCCCAAATTTTAACGTGTTTAAACTCTACAATAAAACACAATACAACTCAATGGGAACAGCGAAAAAATGTTTTTTTCAATTTCCTTTATAGCGGAATATTCCACATAAAGAATATAAAAACATTATAACATTATCAAAGTTTAATTCTCATTTAATTTCTTGTCTAATGGCGTGCATTGACATTGTACTAGTTATACACAAAGTCACAAACATGGCTTTCAGCCAATTCTTCCGTGCGTTATATAAAAATGTCATTTTATGAAAGATCTACGATTTCTTGGAACATCCGTTTACAATACAAACTTTCATTTAAATCACAAGATTCAGAATGAAGGCATATATCTTTTCTGACCCTTCGAGAGATCAGAAAATACCAGTGTTACGAATCCATTCATAATAAACATGAAAAGTATCGATCATGTTTTTTGTCAACTCAGTTTTAGATTGGCTAGAATCGAAAAGAGACAATAAACTGATATACCCAGATGAAACAGTGTGAAGACAGGGAATGAACAGCAATACTCAAAAGTATATCTTATATATATGAAGTTTGCTTGCAGTTGATGGCGATAGATATATTTTTTGTACCGTATTCTACCAGGCACTCTTGCAGTGTCCGCGGCAACATTTTTACCAACAAAGTTTAATGCCTCAATATTTTTTAAAGAAAATAAAAAGTTTCAGTTATTGCTTTTAGAGTACAACTCTGTTAAACTAACTTCAGCATTGTAGAAATATTTTTTGTGACAGATAGTTATCCTTGGTACTGGACTGAGTGTTCGTTCGTGTGATACTGATAGCTCTCTTCCACACCGCGCAAGCATCGCCTGAGGAAAGAAGAAATAAAGAAACCATTTTATGTTGGAACAAGGTCAAATTCTTTTACTCACCATAGCCCTTCTATCCAACAGCGCTGATAATTAGCATTTCTTTTGTTTTATATAATTTAAAATAAAAAAAACATTTGCCACATTGAATTCTTCTATATGAAATATCAGGAGCTCCTTGAGCTCGAGGGGGTTTGATATATCATCGTGAATAGGAAGACTGTGATTGGATAATAATTATCTATTGTCTTCAGTCAGGTATGGCATTGTAGCCACAATCGTATCATTTGCTGGATTCAACAGGCAGTTTATTCTCCATGTATGCAGTCCACAGTACAATCAAAATAGATTAGTCAACAAAAGCATTTCCACTGGGAATTAAAACTGAAAACCAAAACAGGTAAATGAAACTAGCTGCATATATAAAATTCAGCCAGATTACTGGCTAAGGGTAAGATTTTGAACATAACTGTGTGTTTTGCATCTATTATTCTAATTGTTAGTTAATACAACGCAAGAGGCCGAAGGAAAGCCTTTACCCGTCACATTGACCAAAACTATAATTAAACAGTTAATTCCTTGCAGCAAAGTTAATTTTTAATGATGTTGGGTTTATTTACTCTGTTAAAGGTAGAATCTTGTGAACGTTGCTGAGTCAGTGCACGCAGTTTGTGAAGCTTATCAGTTATTTTGTGCTAGTTCAATTGCCTACTTGGTTACTTGATATTCTATACTATACTCGTTAACTTTACAAGCCTGGGTGCAGCTTCTTTGGTATCTTTATTATAAAACAAGTCACTTCTTTCGACTGATGCTTTCATCGTCGGTCGAGAATGCGTCAAACAAAGTGAAATTGGAAGAAAAACTTGAACTAGCGAAATTTACTCAACCCTCGCTCTTGAGCTGAATCAGTAGTCTTGTTTCAATCAAGTACAATGCTGATCATGATCTGTGTTTTACCGATCTACTTAAGCTACGACAAGATGATAGATGTGGGACAGGGTATTTTTGTCGTTAATTGCACTTCGACACCAAGCTACTCACGCAGTCTACTTTTGTTCTTTTCCTGATAACTTATACTAGCAACTTGCATGTCTCTCGCTAATGCTGTAAACGCCAGCAAAACTTACGGCCAAGAAAACAGGGTAACACTTCATATAGGCGCGTGGAAATGCCTGCGAACTTTCATTTATTCTTTAGTTCTTCTGAAAAGATAAACTGAAGTCAGTTCCACTGTACGGAACGCAGCAAAGGAGTGAAAGATTTTGAATACCATGCAAAAGACGAAATAAGTATATATGTCAGTCTCTAAGACCAAGAGTCCATGAAATGTTCGACTTTATAAAATATATAATTAAAATCAAAATTTTTTTTTGCTTCCAAAACGTTTTTTAGTTCATTTGCTCCGCTCTTCTCAAATGTGGAAACAATTTTTCGCTGAGAAATATAGTTATTTTATCTATAATAATGACATTTTTATAGCTCTTATTCATCGCTGTTCTAAGCACTTTAATGTTTACATGTACAAGTGAATATAGGTCTCAATAGCTGGAGGTCTTAGATAGTCTGCTTCAGCGGTTCACTTATATTTGAAACATAGAAAAATGCTTCGATTCAGTGAAACCGGTATAGACGGACCACAACATCGGGGTCACTAGACGCTACTCTACTCTTTAAATACGTGCGTGGGTTCTCTTTGGAATGTCGATAGACTGGGCCTATGGTTTAACTCTTTATCCGCAAAATACATTACCATTGCATGATTTCTCATTTTTATGTGTTTTGTAGTTCATATATATACATAGTTTAGGTTTTTGCTAAATGTCGCTTCTGTATACAGCTTTGTGTATGAATCTAGCGTGACTGGCTCTTTTCCTAGTTGTTTTTTTGGTACTGCGACTCAAGTATGATATATTGTCCAAGGAAGTGTAATGGGAGCACAATATTGCTTCTCGGCACTCCCTTCTCCCCAACCCTTTTTTCTTATATTTACGTTTGAAGTAAATGTGTTTTTACCAGTTTTTCTGGTCAAAAATTAAAAATGTACTGCTGTCGAATTTCTGTTTTCTCGCAGGAGAAATCGATGCGATGTAGTTTTCGAAGTTTGCAGAACTATTTCCTAAACTGAAACAATTCTCTACCGCCTTCAATTATTCCCTTTAATAGAATAAATTATAACGGCTACAACTCCTCGAGGGTCCTCGATCAGCGGCTGCTTTGGCAAACAAAGTGAAAAAAATCACCTATTCTTGATTGTATTGGCTTGAAGTTGAACCATTGTAAAACCATTTATGTTTGACTTGCAGATTAGAACAAAATAAATTACTAGCCGGTAGCTTGAAAGAAAACTTCAATATCACGCTCATTTGTTTGAACAAAAGAAATTAATATCTCATTATCATATCGTGAGATCCTTTTTTTTAAAAATTTTTTCCTTGCCACTGAAGTCAGTTCCTGCTTCATGCTTATTCAGTTCTTAACACTGCCATTTTCATGACATTTTTGTACATGCTTATCGTTTTTAATTAACGCGTGGTTCCTAACTTCATAAAAAGTACAATAATCTGATATTCATCTTTTTAATATGGTCGGCTTTTTGTTCATGGGCATAAAATATAATTCCCCTGCAAACAAGCCGCTTCTCTAAATCTACATATGATAACGTCAACGGCAGCTGATATTAAGATTACATACAAATAAAAATTTGTCTTCCAATTTACTTTTAAATTAAAAAATCATAAAAAGTCTATGCTGTTTATCTAATTCGTTTTTCGCTCAAAATCAAATGATATTGTTTTGAACTCCGTTCCATTTTGAAAGACTTTGAAGTTTGATATTCCTTTGGAAAAGTCTAACATCAATATAACTGTAAGCTATACACGCTTTTTTATAAGAACCAGCAAATTTTGCCGAAGCTGATTATTCATAATTATTTTTTTGGCGATTTCAGCCTCAATTTGTTCTTAATTTGTTCTTATTCAGTATGAGCGGTTTTTAATGAAGAAACAACAAAATAGAACAAGGTATTGGAAACTGAACCGCCTTACGCCATACATGTATTGTACCTTTATTGTTTGTGAAGCAGTCTTTACAGTGAATCTTTTTATGTTTTATGTTGTATCGCTAAGTTTTAGTCAGTTTTCTACCACAAATACTTTCCTAGTTATCAAGCCTCAGCCTGAGCGCAGCTTGTTCTTAAATTGTTCTTGAATTTTGGCAAATTTGAGCCTCGTTAACTGTTCTAAAAAAGCGTGTAGTTATAATAATCGCAGGCGTAACAACTTATAGCATTTCAAGAATAATCATTTTCATGCTACGTCATCATTCATAAGAAATAAACATGAAAAATACTGTTACAACACTATACCATGGGATCCCCCCATAGAAAATATACAGTAGAGCGAACGCGTACGAGAGGAGAAGGAGAAGGGATGACAGAAGGAAGCTGAAGGTGAAAAAAGTTTCCTTCGATAAAAAGCATCTATTTTTAAGATATTAACTTTATTAGAATAGTTTAAGGAGTTAGCTGATTTAGTCAGAAAGATTTCCTAGTGTACTTTGTTTTTTAGTCGTTGTCAGTTGAACGAATGTTCTTGTGACTTCGAGAGAAAAACAATTCGTGTTTACAAAAGTAATATTTTAAGATCCCAAGGACGTTAAACCGCAAAGCCAGTAAAGCCTAAGCTTGGGTATACGCTTTTTTTATAAAAACCAGTAAATTTTGCCGAGGCTCATTGTTCTTAATTTTTTGGCGACTTCAGCCTCGATTTGTTCTTAAAATTGTTCTTATTTCTGTGAGCGGTTTTTAATGAAGAAAAAACAAAACAAAACAAGGTATTGCCATTGGAAAACGAAACGCCTTGCGCTACACATGTATTGTACGGCTGAATTTAGAGGCGAACTACCTTTATTGTTTGTGAAGGAGTCTTTACAGTGAATCTTTTTATGTTTTAAGTTGTATCGCTAAGTTTTAGTCAGTTTTCTACCACAAAAACTTTCCTAGTTATCAAGCCTGCGCCTGAGCATGATCTTAACTTGTTCTTAAATTTTGGAAAATTTAAACCCGTTGTTCTAAAGGCTAAAGCTGTTCTTATATAAAAAAAACGTGTATATGTCCTTTCATTCCCCACCCCTTCCCCCTTGCGCGTGACCGCCACCTTTTAAAATCCGTGAAATGGATTTGCCTACCTTTTCCTTATTTCTGTCTTTTTATCATACTATCAGCTACTCTGGACTCTTGCGTTGAGAATTATTTCATATCAGTTCTTTCGACTGATGCTTTCGTCGTCGGTCGAGAATGCATCAAACAAAATGAAATTGGAAGAAAAATGATCTAGCGAATTTACTCAACCCTCGCTCTTGAGCTTAAACCCTACAGTCTACTCTTTTTAACGGCTGATACTGTTCTTCACACTTATTCATTCAGATTCAGTAAAATTGGTCAACGATCTTATTAATCATTTTTAAGGCAGCAAAATCTCTCTTATTGTACGGCTGAATTTAGAGGCGAACTACCTTCATTGTTTATTGAGTAGTCTCAGTTACAGTGAATCTTTTTTATGTTTTAGGCTGTATTACTAAGTTTTGGTCAATTTTGCTCAATGTTGTTCTTATCTTTGTTTCTTTTTACAAATGTAGTTTTTCAAAGAACTACAATTTATATATCTAAAGTAGCTGACCCTACCAAAATATTGTATTTATTTATTCATTTATTTATTAATTTTATAGTATATCAACATATCTATCACAATGGTGCAATAATTTCAGTAGTTATAACTTAGTTTATGGAAACGAATATTGTAAGAATCTGATTAGCAACACTCCGACACTATCTGATTGTCTGTTATTGTCTGTTATTTCTCATCATTTGTTTGTTTGTTTTCTTATATTTTGCGTTGACAAATTTTGAGCCTTTTTCATGTCCAGTTTGTTCAGTCTTTTTGCTCTAATTTTCAGCCTTTAATTTACTAAATTTCTTAATATTTGAAAAGTGTACTTTTACTGTGTAAATCTTGTACTTTCAATTTCAACGATTTGTTATTTGTCTCTCATAAAAAATTACAATTGACACCAGACCAGTTTCAGTTACAAGGAGCACAAATGTACTCATTAATGAATCAATTAAGGGTTTCTTTTGACAATGTCAAACAGATAAATCAATATTTATATAAGGAGCTTTTGATGTGCTAGATAATATCTGTGAGCCAAAACCAGCGACGCCGAACCAATTTGAATCTTGAGTTAGTCTGAACAGCATCCATTGTTGAAGGGTATCTCAATACACTAAGCTAATATTATACAAAGAATAAACTCACATTACATTATTTTCATCAATATAAAGCATGTTAGTTTTGAGAAACAACTACTCATTTACAACGAAACTATTCTTGCCATTTCCCGTTCGACAATTAGCCACCAGTCCAGGTTTTCATACAATGCTGACTTCGAACTCAAAGGAAGAAATTCATTCAGTTGCTTTATAGTTTTTGCACGTATCAAGGCATCAACTGGTTTTAAACATGAAATCGAGCATCACCAGGCCTTTTACATTATACCGACTTCTTTTCTGGTTTGTTCCGGTGCTTTAATTATTTTTTTCGTGATTATTCTAAAAACCACACTTACTCGCACAAATTGATCAACAATATTATTGAGTTTTACGTGCTTTATCGAAATAAAATAAATAGCCAGTGTTTTAAATTTAAATCCCATTGGGTCGCTTTTAAATCTCCCACTAGAATTCTTATTGAAAAGAAATTAAATCACCAATTTCAAAATTACGTCGCCGACGCTCTACCCACACAACGTTCAACCCAGCTCAAATTCACATTTTCCTTCGGGCAACAAATTAGATTTTGTCTAACAACGTAGAGACTGAATTTCCGCGCCCCTTTCGTAACTGCGGGATAGAAATATTGGTAGGTCAAGTAACTTCAAGTGAGTAGACTATATAATAACAATGCCTGAATATTAGAATGTTTTAACGGCAGTAAGAGATATTAGCAACATCGCACTTATTAAAAGAGCGTTGAAAAAGTGATCGTTTTCCTAAATAATACAATCTGTTCGGACCCGTATTTGTTTAGTTTCTCAGTCTTTATTCTTTATTTCACGCGCCCCACGATCCATACTTGGTGAGGGAGTGACGTATATTTGCGTCTATTTCCGTTCCACACCCTAACCTTTAATCGCAAGTGTCAAATTTGACATGTTCCTCTCATTCTATGAAACTAAAGCTGTTCTATTCATTTCACAGGAATAATTGCTCAAGGTTATTGCAACAATTGAGTCTATAGTGTAATTGTGGAGGTATTTCGTTAGGAACCGTGTCCCACTCGCAGGAAACATAAAGAATTTATGAATCAGGCTTCTACGAAGCCAATTTGAACGCCAAAGTCGTGATCGTGTAACACGATTAGTTGCACAACAAGTCTGTGGCTGAAAATGGAGTTCCTTCAAAGGGCCATTACTGTAGTTGTGCTGTTGTGCTTTGTGATTTTGTTCCCTTTAACATCAGGTAAGCCAAAATATAACAGAAAGAATATGAAAGTTAATCTCTCTGTACATCCAAAACTAACTTCTAGACTAATATCCGCTCTCATAGTGTACAGTGACTTAGAAACTGAGCGGTAATAATGAATTCCCCAAAGTAATCGCGTCTGTCTTACTTTGTATCTTTCACTGAGCACAATTTACCGCAAGAATAATCCACAAACAGGCCTTTAAAAATTGAAAACTTTTGAAAACTATATTTGGAATAGAGAAATTATTACTTTGATCAACGATCAACGAGCTTCTTCATGATCAATTCACTCAAATTATTCTAGCGGAAGTTGCTTGATCATTACGAATTCACTTTCTGTATGGTCAAGTAATTTCACATTCTTCCCAAAATATATGTTCCTATCACTAACGATATTTCGCCATTCCATTCCACTGGCTTTATTAAAACAGATTGGGTAAGAAAGATTTTGTTTACAGTTGGACCATATGTAACGAGCTGATATCCATGTGGTCTTCTCACATTGCCAAATGAAATGTTTATAATTAGAATCCTGTTAAAGGATTCTGACAACTAGAGAGTATTTTCTCAACGACCGTTGCCAAGAAAGTTTTCGTTTGGTTTATCATATTTCATTTCATTTACTGTAGTCTATACGTGCAATTTTGTTTGCATTGCGCGAGAGACACTCGTGCCAGAATTCCCAGAAGGGACTCGGATTTTGAACATGCCATGACATAAAACCGTTCTGAAAAGTCACTGAAACTCTTTGCATTTCGCGGCGGTTTCAAAGACAACAATAAACAGACAAGTTCATTAAACAAAAGTGCATTAATTGATTAAACTCTACTTAAAATAATTTTTGTTTGAAGCGTATATCGAACGATCATAACCACGACCTTCTGTGGAGCCATTTTGAATAGAGACAATCGATGGCATTGAGCGTTTCGGCTGCACATTTACAACACAATACACGTGTTTAATTTCACGTTTCGTTGATTCTTGTGTCTTGCCACGGATGCTTTAAGGAAAATATCTTGTCAATATATCTGCTGCCGCGGTTTGATTCAGCTCGAATCTTCTTTCGATTCCGGTTACTCCAGACCAATCATTTCCGAAATAGGATTAATTTACTTTTTGCTGCCATGGGATGGGAAAGTGGGAAAGACATAAATGTCAATTTCGTTTTGTAATTCAAGTTTATCGGAATTAGAATTCTTACATGTAAAGGTTCATGCGCATATTGTGACCTTTGTATTTTGGTCTTCCTGCAATAAGTAAGACACGTTTACGAGTCACTTTTGTACTCTTCAAACATCAGACTTGCAGCTAAAAAACTATGATTGTAATCTCCATTATCATTTAAGAGCTTTTAAACATGAAAGGTTCTCATTAAAGACTTTTGAGTTTGTGCCAAGTCATTGCAATTATTAAAAAGAACTTAAAATTCAATTTGTTTATATTGGTGAACATTTCACAGTAAAAAGTTAGCATATAATGTACAATGTACAACATTTCCCTGTTCTGATTCGTTTTTTGAAACACTAAGCAATGCTGATTCTACGCTTCAAAACAAGCTAAAAGAAAATTAACTTTATAGGGTTTCATCAACAAGTTCAAAAGTTAGA
>JAOCNB020100179.1:0-11507 GCA_026546465.2 Palythoa caribaeorum | reverse complement strand
AAACTGCAGTAACAAACATTATAGCACAACGCATGTTGCAGATTTTCATGTAAGGCTCGAGGGTTTATTGTTTACGAGGTGTTTGGAACGTGTGATCAAACACGATGTGCGAGTTTTTTTATATGACTTAATAATTGGGCATGAGAATTTTTGAAATAACAAACACGCAAACAAAGCAAAGCGTGAGAAGTGTCACTGGAATTATTTTACGGGGAAGGAATTTAATGCCTATTATTTACGTGGAAATTATCCATGTCGGGCTGGATTCAAACATTGTCTCACTTCTCATTGGACTCCATGGGAGAAGAAACGCGGTTTAGGGACCTAAAAACTTTGGAAGAACACGTAAATCTGGTTGACAATGCACACAATATACCTTCCGCTTTAGACCCTTGAGGTTTTTTGAAAAATTATGACTGAAAAAAAGTGGCGGGAGGATGTACGGAGTTGCAAGCCACGCGTGGTACCAGTCTCAACTAGACTGAGCAAGTTTGTGGTGGAAGTTGCAAAGAAAAATGGCAAGCGATATCTGACTGTTATGGAGTTGTGTGGACTATCGGGCGCTCTCCTGGTAAAGAAGAACGGATCCTGGTGATAAATGGTATGTGGGTTATCAAACATGAAATTTGTTATAACACTTCATGTCTTCATGTTATTTATCTGAGTAAAAGTTGAAATTATCTCTTTTACCGCTATGTTCCTTTTGTTTCGACGCACCAACATTTGGTAGACAAGTTTAAAACCGGTTGTATTAAAATTGTTTAATTCATAATTGTTTAAACTTCTTATTTTAAATAACGATTGCATGTTTATAAATTGTTATTAATGAGAGGTATTGTGCGGCATTGTTTCCATGAATTGTATTACCATTAGGCCCCGATTATATGGAACGGGCTAGCCCTGTTGAGTGGGCTGAAAAGAGAATCTTAGCCCGGTATTACGTGATACGAGCTGGCCCGGCCCGGCCCAGCTACAAAGTTGGCCGGAGTTTCGTATTTGTTTACAATATGGAGTGAAACTGCTGAAAAAGCGTTCGTTGACTCGTCAAAGCAAGGCCGGGCCAGCCCGGTTGTGCAATTATATGAAAAAGTTTTAGCCCGGTTTGCCGGGATCCCGGACGGTTGTTACCGAGATCTCGGCGAACCGGACTGAAAATTTTCCATGTAATCGCGAGCCAAATTTTTGCAGATTTCATGCGGATTGCCGGGATCTCGGTAGAAAAACTCGGCCCGCTCAACCGGGCCAGCCCGTCTAATATAATCGGGGCCTTAGAAACTCTGTCTCTTATCGCTGGGGAGGGTCGTGTCATTTTAAACGTCAACTTTGAAATTTCTTTGTATTTCTAACGCCAGTAACAACTGAGAATTACAAGGAAAACCGTTACCTTCATGGCAAAAGTTATCTCGTATATCGTCCAGGTCGCTTGCTTTTGTGAGAGGCTCCTTAAAAACAAAAAAACCGTTTGAATATCAGTTACATAAGCTTTTTGCTAAATCTAGAACATTAGTGCTGCAGTTTTTCATTCCCTTGACTGTATTGCAAAAACCGAGAAATGGATTAAGGTTTGCAGTCTTGACTGATATCTGATATAATACAAGTCTCAAGTGGAATCCCATCACTTTTCATGGCTCGGTTTTTATATCTTGAAAACCTTTCGGTGTTGAGTTTGTAATGTTACATAGACTTTTTGTAATGTTATATACTAGATTTGTTGTCTTGTTATATAGACTTTACATATCTTTTTTAATGTTATATAGACTTTACATACCCTTTTTAATATTATTCAGATTTTACGTATCTATTTTAACTTTATATAGACTTTACGTATGCTTTTGTAACATTATATATATAGACTTAACGTATGTTTTTGTAATGTTATACAGATTTTTGTATCTTTTTTAATTTTATATATAGTTTACGTAAGTTTTTGTAACGTTATATATAGATTTAACATACCCCTTTTAATGTTACTCAGACTTAACGTATCTTCTTTTAAAACGTTATATAAATTTTACCTATCTTTTTATTTAGTTTGTAACAAAGAATTAACAAATGGTGTGACAGGGATTGGTGAGGACGTGGTCCCAATTAATAACCTACCCCTATAACCTACCGCAGCCAGTTGTAATTCGCTAAGCTAAGAGTTGATTTTTGCTGAGGGAGGAAAAGCTGAGTACCTGGGGAAAAACCCTCAAGTCCGACAGAAATCGACTAAAGTTCAGCCGGTTCACGTGCGGAGCCCGGGGGACCGTAGATGTGGGAGGCGTGAATGATGACCGCTACGCGCCAACCTGACTATCTTTTTTAGTGCCATATAGACTTTGAGTATTTTTTCAATGTTGTATATATGTTTTACGTATCCTTTTGTAACGTTACTAGTAAGGGTGATCCGTAAATAATAACAGTTATGAAACAAGCGGAGACAAAGAACTCGGAAGAAAACCGAACTCCTGATGAGAATCGAACCCACGACCTTCGGTTCACTAGTCGGATGCTCTACCACTGAGCTATGAGAGCTCATATGGCGAGCAAGGTCGTTAAATTGGGTTATGACACACAGACTGTATCACACAGTCACTTGAATGGTAAAATGTGTGTGTCAAGCACGCACTGATCAATTAACTGCATGGCACAGTCACTTTGAAATATGTCTATAATAATAGTATTAGTAAGGGTGATCAGTTTTGATAATAACAATTACGAAACAAGCGAAGAAAAAGGACTCGGAAAAAAACCGACCTCCTGATGGGAATCGAACCCACGACCTTCCGTACACTAGTCGGATGCTCTACCACTGAATTATGGGAACTCATATGGCGAGCAAGGTCACAATTGGGCTATGACACACGGACTGTATCACACAGTAACGTTGTATAGACTGATTGCAATGTTACATATAGGGCTTTTCATACCTTTCTGAAATTCAGCGTCGGGTGGTTAGCCATGATGCATTCAACTTGATCGGAGGAACTGTTGCGTACACTGGTTCCTTCGGCTGTGAAGAAATTACCGTGAGTAACTATCCGATATAGATGTCGGACTTACCGGCGATTCTACAAATACCGTATTGTTTGTGCTTTTGTTTGTTTGTTTGTTGTAGTGTTCTTGTTTACCATGTTATACTAACGAAGTGTTCAGAACTTAATTTAACTTTGAGTAGCTAAGATCTGGCCCCAGTTGTTCAAAAGCTGATATATGCATTAACCCACACCTTGAACTTATAATCAAAGTTTCCTGTTTCCACTGTTCTAGATCTAGAGACTGATTTGGGCGGTAATTGTAGAAATATCTCTCTTTTCCCTTGGAATCATTAACCCGAGTACTGTTTCACAACCCCCATAAATCGTTCCTCGATGATTGGCTACGCTACTTGAGTCTAGAGGACTATATATTACTAATAATACTCGAGTAACGAATATCGCCGCTTTCGAAAACCTACCAAAGCAATGGTGGCCGCTTCGCGTTTTGTGGAAATTTCAAAGGAATTTTTAATTAAATTACTGGATAATTCCATCTCAGAAAAGACCAAAACGGCAAAAAAGTACGGGATGAAGATCTATCTATATTTAATGGGTAAGGTTTGTTGTTTATTTTTATGTTACAATACAAAACTACGAACTTTGTTTATAAGTTTAAAACATGCCAAGCTTTACTTTTTTCGATATATGTTTTCAATATATTGTCACTTTTTTTGTTACGGAATGGTTTAGAAGCCAAACAAAATTTAAAATAGTTATACAAGAGATGTTAAATGAATGTCTCTCAATATTTTATGCTGCTGTCAGGCGAGAGGACGGCACTGAGTTCAATGTTTGGGGCAATTGGGCGTGACACTTTCTTTCGGTTTACTCCCAAATAAATATTTCTTCAACTTGCATTTTTTCACTTTATTGTTGCCTTTTTTGTCCCGCTACTTGGCTGCATGATACTAAAACAATTAGACCCTTCGCTCTTAAGGGCCACGGGTCAATAGTCCATTCGGTTTCCCCCCTCCTCCAACTTTCTTAAAAATTTCAACGAGCTCCCTAAACAGTTACATATTGACACTGCAATGCTTTGTTGTATTACAAGAAAATAATAAGATCAGAAAAGTTCCTAGTGCTACGAGAAAAGGGGGTGGGCGTACCCCTTGTGTAAATCCGCCCATAAACTTAACCTACCAAAGTACGGTGAAAACAGTCGAGGCTCGATGAGGACAAAATTGTTATTCACTCCTTCTTGGCGCCACTAAAAATCAAGGTTAAAAACGAAATAGTTCATTCAGCTGCATTAATATCACTACTATACGACACTGATAAATCAACTGTAAATTAAAGATATTCAATCTGTTAAAAAAACGACAAATAAAATATTAAAATAAATTTTTGTTTCAATACAAACTGCATGTCCACTTGGTGCTACATGATTCCTTAACTATTGTCAGTCAAAATCGCGACAATTGTAGTAAGGCGTCTAAATCAGGTCCTATTACTTACAGCAATGGTCAGATGGCCTGCTTTTCCATTTTGCCTGTGTATGACTTCCATGTAGTACGTTCTGTTAGCAAACATCCTGTAGAGTGGGACCAATATGACGGACATAAGGTATAAAGTGGTTTTCCCGTAGTTTATGCAATCTAAGCAAATGTGAAAAAGAACTAGGAGGAGGGAGGGAGGGGGAGGGATGTGGCGCAGATAAGTCAAATCAGTAAACCTTGATCGATGACCTCAATGTTTTCAGAATGTTCAGTTTGAACAAAGCATTTTGTTTCCCAAGACAACTGTATTGGGAAAACACTGGGCTAATCGAAAAAGGATTATTGACCGGTTCACAAGAGATATGGCTTCAGTTGCAATAGCTTTGAATGGTATCACAATTGAGTTCCATCGGCAGGGCTCAAATACCGCTGAAGCCCTGAAAAACTTCTTTTGGATCATGTATGCTAGCGCTTCTAGTCTGCCACCTGAGCATATAAAACTAATTTTGCTGCCGTTATACATTGTAGTCAACAGTAAATGGCATGTATATACTGAAAATGTTTAACTGGTATGACAAAACAATTAAGAATTATCTCACTAGACTGTAAGATTTGTTGATTTGTTAAAAGGAAGCTATCCAACTTGTTCTTGTTATCAGTTTGTATTACTAGGGCTAAAAGGTAATGCAGTTTTTGCGTCGAAAAGCTTCAGTTGAAACTAAATCTTAATTCTTTATTTGTGTCATCAGCACTCAGGATAAACTCAATATCATTCCCTACCATATGCATTTCAGTCACTAGTCGTAGGAAATTGCTTCAGAACTAGCTTCCTTGCAGATGTTTTTGTGACAGTCACTCCCAAAAGTGGGAAAAGCCAATTACGCACCGGCTTTTAAAATGGATTTTTGGGGGATTTTTTTAGACGGCCAAATTGAAAAAAAGTCAGAATCTTTAACTTAATTTTTAGCAACGTTTTTGTGGCGAACTTAAAACTGGAAAATGTCTATGAAGAAACGTCCCAGACTGTAAGCGAGTCATAAAATTTTGAATTCTATCAAAAAGGAATGCTGGCTCTGGTACAAAATATATAAATAAATAGGGACTTATCCTTAATTTATCTAATTGATTATCTGGTCATAACGTTATGTAACTCACCTAATTTTCTTCGAGATCTGCGATTTCAATCTGTCAAACTGTCTTTTATACGTAAAGTCTCCTAGTAATTGGTGAGCCTAAAAAATGTAACAAACAAAAATCTTAATTTAAAACTGAACCGTTTTTGAAATTTGAGAAACCTCGAAGAAATGCAATATTGCTTTGTTTCATGTTGGGTTGCCTTGCTAATCTGTTTGCCGTCTCCTCACTACTGAGTACCTCTAAGCTCTTTTACTTAAAAAAACAGGCTATATAATAAATAGAAAAAATCCTAGAACAATGAAAGTCATCACAGTTCGCAATCACTAAATTCTAACATATGTGAGAAGATGACGAATTGTTTACAGTTTTCATATTTACGACATATTTTCAGTAGGTATGCAATTGTTTTACGATTTAAAGGTTGAAATATAGATTGTTGCTTAGTTAACGTTTCAAGAGCTATAATTTCTGTACATAATTAACTTTTGATTTCACAAGTGGAATATACCTCCACGTAGTGCCTCTATATTTTCCCAATACCGTCCTAGGAAATAAGGTTCTTCGTTTCGGATGCGGTAATGAAAAAGACACTAAAGAATCTCTAACTGTTAAAAGCAAAGCATCTTATTTCCCAAGAGGACTGTATCCTGTATTGGGTAAACATTGAGGCAGTCCGCCAGGACGTCTGTTTTGTTAACGACACCGTTAAATAGCAACAAACGTTCTGAAGATTACTGCGGCCCAAATTTGAAGTGGACGAAATAAATTGAAAACGAGTGACTGAAAATCCGAAATCCAGCAGTTTAATACTGAAGAGTTTTTTGATGTTTGTGACGTTGCAAAGATAATGTTTCCAACATCACTATGAGGTGCCACTGCCCGAAAACATATGCCTTCCAGCCTCCGTCCCAGGGACCCCGTCTCGACCGGGGAGGAAAAGGAAAGGGCCCTGAGAACGAGGTTGTATGTATGGCTTCATGATCACATGTCATTGGAATAACTATAATTTGTTTCCTCTTGAGGTGAATCAAAAAAATTTTCAAAGAAATGAAGTTTTTCTTTGACAATCGATCCTAAAACAGAATATTACGTGGGAGCTTCAAGATACAAATTTCATTTTCTTGTAAAGAAAATATTTTACTTTCGAGAAAATCAAACTTTTGTCTCGGGAAGTTATAATAACACTGCAGTCTTTGACTATATCGATAAAGTGTTAACTATAATTTTAAAAATATATATATATGAACAAGTTAAGTCAATTTCAATGTTTTAAACTAGGAAAAAATAGAGCAAAGTGCCACGGCTAACTGAGCGAACTACAAACTGTCTGTATTGTGTCTTTAAATTTTATATAATTTATTTGTGATCGTGTGCCAAGCCAAAATATAACATTTTCGTACTGATATGATTTTAGTTTGCTGTTTGTTTTCGTATGAGATAAAAAGTGAATATTGCTTTAAACTAAAAAAGGCCAGAGAGCACTTTTTCTTTCGCCATTTTGAAAGGAGTCAGTTTTGTTGGAGAGGTTTTGATCGGAAGTCAGAGATTAATGGTAATCACTCGGATTACCATTAATCTCACACACACTTAGAATTAGATCGCACACACTTGCTAGTTAAAGTTTTTGTCTAAATCTTCTTGGCTTGCATTGGTTTGGAGAGAAGGGGAGGGGATGAAGAGGAAGCACTTTTGCCCTTATTCTACCCCTTACACCTGCAGTAAATCGTATGTTCAGATCGTCCGGGTTAGTGTATTCCTGAGAAGGACTGTTGTCGATTTTGGTGACTGACGTGTTTCGACAACCTGTGCGAAAGTCATCTTCAGAGTCAAGTGAGGAATAGTGTGTCAGCAAAATACTTATATAGTCTGGTACGCGATTACTGTTTGGTCAGTTAAGTCGTAATGCGATGTTGTAGTACTTGAGATGCGCTTTAACAAGTCGTCTGCAGGTAGATTTCACAGTCTGAATGGCCTCATGAGTGTTCAGTGGTGATTTAAGTTTCAATCCCGCTGGAACGAGGCCGTGTCAGACATTAACGATAGTGACATTACACGTACATTCAGACAACTTCTAAACAACAACAATAATATCTTTGTTTGTACTTACCCCGGTCCTAATAATTACCTACAATTCTCTTTCCTAAAAAATCGATATAGTGAGTTGCAGTGAAGCTAAACTAGTTGCTGTTACCTGGCCAACGAAGGCGATCAGTTCTACGTTCTGCGTGCTGTCGTCTTTACTCAGCCAAAGCTCGGAAGAGTCGTCGGAGCTGATTGCAAACTGGTACGTCCCTAGTCGGTACAAACAAATTATGAATCTGGTTTCATTGGTACTGCCTCTCTTAACAAATCTCAGGCTGCGAAGTGTTTTGAAACATTGTGAAGTAGGAGGGGTGGGGCGAGGGGGACGAACACCAACCCAACCCTATAACTCTACTCGAATTTCCCAGTTTCCAAATTGAGAAACTGTTTGTTACCACCATTTTTATTGCTACGGAACAATTTGAATTTCTTTTTGATTTTGGGTTTAGTTTTGGGCTGCAATCCTTATTTTTTTTATTATTCAACGTGCGCCAGCCAATCAGAATCAATGAACTACATGTGCATGTAGATTTAACGGCTAAGGTCAAGCCGTTTGTGTCAGAAAGTGCGGTCTGTTTGAACTTTAACATGATATTGACGGCAGACAAAACTCCAAGTTCGGAAAACACCCCAATAGATGCATAGCAATGAAAAACGGCGGTAAATGACTCTCGCAGCATAGTGGTTTAAAGATGGCGCGGTGTGTTTTGAAGCACCGTGATTTTTTTATATATATAATTCGTAGGAACAAAAACCCTCTTTGAAATCTTCTCAGTTTACAATGTGTCTGTTATCCGTATTCTTTTTTGAAGTGCGATTCTGTTAAAATGATACTTGAAAAGGCTATAAAAAGAATATTTTACCAAACTAATTTCATGCTACAGTTAAGAAAGTTTCAGCACCAAAACGAGAGGAAGGGAAAGTGGTTACGATATGTTTATCGTTTACGCATACTCCACATGTTTGTCGCTCGGCAGAGCTACATCCCCCAAAACAGGACCAGTATTTTATTTTGTACCGGTAATATTTCCTAGAGTAGTACCTCTTTCTGAAGATGAACCTGAAATTGTTCGAAACTTGCTTCCTTGCTATATCATCATACATCAATCATTACATCTTTTAAATGATTTGCTGAAAAAACTAACTGTAATGTAGACGTGTCAGTGCACGTCGGCAATGAAAAGTCGGTGTGACTAGTAATTTTATCATATTATGAAACACGCGGACTATTTGTCTATTAAAGTCTTAATAATGTTCAGATGACGATAACGATGACTCCCATCCCTGAAAGCGTTCGTCTTCCCCTATATCGCTTTAAACGAGGTCGTTTTAGCCCATAAGAAAATGTAGTAAACTTCAATCAAAACCGAAAACCGCATATAGAAAGTCGGATTAAAGCCATATGTTTACACATCCTAGTTTAGAAAACCTTGAACGTTTAAAAACAATCGATTTTCGAACCTCACTGCTTTTCAACACTGTGATCTTGTTTCAAGAAGAAAATTTGTCGATTCTCTTAATTTTGTTAGCCCTGGAAATTGTTGCCATTGATACTGTCTTGAAGACTTCGTTACTGCTTTTATCGAATTATTTTGTTCCTAATATATAAAGGAAACAACACAAACGGCGCCCTGGCGGGGAGCATAATAAAGTCAGAATTGCTGCGCCGGGGACAAACCGAAAACCTGTAGGAAAAACTAAAAACCGTTCTAGTCTTCTGTTATTCCTTGTGTTACTTTCGTCATTTGTGCTTGTTGTTAATTAAAAATTTCGGTTCTTTCAAACGAGCTGAAACGTCTAACAAGGGAAGTATAAATAAGCAAAGGAAAAACAAAAAACCAGAATGAGGAAATCCACGTCAGCATTGGTCAGTGAAAATTACGAAACCGAAAATCCTAACGCGCCCCCCTACCCTCCCCCTTCTCCGCTAGTAGGCTTCAGAAGAAGCCGATAACCTTCATTTAGCGTGTAATAAGGCAGAACCAGGCTTTTCTCTAGACGCGGCTTCACATCATTTACCTGAAAACAATCCAATTTTTGCGGAAAATGCATTCTAATTAAGCAATCTCTTCTACTACCGTATTGAGGGCTCAGCCCACCTCATATGAACGATTCTAGTATTGCGCTCCTATGATGAAAAGGTTGATGAATAGGATTGAGTAGTTCAAGAATAGTTCAAGAATTTTGAGTAAACAGTCTAAGTTAATCAAATTGAATCAGTGTGCATTCTGTAAAAGTAAGAGCATAAACTAAAATTGGCATTTTTAAAGTTACAACAACAACAGCAACATAACTACAACAGCATCATTTTTGTTCACCGTAGGGAGCTCTGACGATTTTCTTACCACTTATCTCTGGATGTAAATAGCCAAGGACTCTCTGGGAATATTTATCTCCTTTCGGTTCACTCTCAGATATACCAATTGTTGTTTCCACCTGTAAAATGAAATTAGCATTTGTAATAAACTGGTAAACGCTTTGAAGTTTAACATAAATTTTCTCTTCTCGGCTTTTATGCTAGCTCAGTCGCTTCCTGCCGAACCAAACGGACTAATCAACGAATAATTTCTTAATTTGGGTGGCTAAACGGCAACAAAAAAGGATCTACATAAAGGAAGACTACGAGAAAGCTAATATTGTAGCGTATTTAATGCTTGAAAAAGAGGGAAAAAATAAACTTATAAATCAGTGTTGGAGTTTAATAATAAAACAAAAATTTAATTCTATAATAGAATTCTGGTCAATTTAAAAACCTACGTGTGGTTGTCTTGGAAAATGGTGGATTTTACGCACTCCGTCGTCAATGCTATATCCACAAGAGCCGTACCATAAGTGGAGATTGAGTTTTCCTCGAACAGACTTGGTGTTCTGGAGAATTTTACAAAATACTGTAAATCAACCTATTTGAGGCATTACACAAAAACTGTATCAGTCATGATACAGACTGGAAGGCTATGACATTTGTTAGGAAAACTTAAAACTAAAGACAAAAAATTTAAAATCAAGTATGATTTTCTTCAAGACAGAACTAGACCTTGTTATCGGGAGGAGGATAAGAAACAGAAAAAAATGGATTTTAGTTACGGGGCGGGGGACAGGAATAAAAACATGTTTAACATGTACTAAGCCCTGAAGGAGTTTGTTTTAAAACCGCCATATCCGTGTATGTGAAAAATAAAACTTTAGAAACTCATTTTTTGAAAGAACTTTAATATCAATTATTGTGGCATAGATGGACGCAGGAGTCACGGGTTTGCTGAATTCTTTTGAATCCTGAATTGTTGCTTTTTTCATGCTTCTCTTTTGTAATTACTGAAGTAATTGCATTTATAGCCCTGAACATCGTATCATAAGGTCAGAACTTTGACATCGTAAGTTTAAAGGCAAGCTGATAAAGTATTGACCGAGGTACGAGTACATAACAGTGACTGCATGGAAAGGCGTTTGCACAACACAAGAGGAAAATGGAGAACAAAAGTTAAATGCAACTGTCCGTGATGTATTGTATTGTGATGTGTTATATTATGTACTCAACAACAACTCAACAACAACAACAACAACATTTTATTCAACTATTTGTGCGCAGGGATAAGGATAGCCGTGCAAACATCATCGCTAACGATAGTGACCTGCTGAAGTTATAAAAGATAAGTCTGTGCTACTAATTGACAATGGCGGCGTGGTTGGCGCAGTGGTAAGATCTCTGCCGTCCAACCACAAGGTCCGAGGTTCAACCCCGGTTCAGCCAAGTGTTGAACATTCGTGTGACCTTCTTTTCCGCCAAAGTTGACTCAGCTTTCCATCCTCCCGAGGTCGGTAAAATGAGTACCAG
>JAOCNB020100178.1:0-19405 GCA_026546465.2 Palythoa caribaeorum | reverse complement strand
GAAGGGCTAACGCTCGAAACGTCAGCTTTTACAAATTCCCACGGCGATGATAATTTGTTTATCTACGTTACTTGAAGGCTGTATTTAAAAGCCTGATGAGTTCGACTAATGAAATAGCCCCAAAAGTTGCAAAATTCATAACTGAATGTAACAAAGTGCGAAATACTCTCACATAGACCTTCCGCTTTCTTTCAATAACGTATTTCATAATCAGAAATTAATATTGAACTTTTCTGGCGCTATTCCGGTGTACCAAAGCAATATAATGAGCCATTAAAGTCTTGTCTTGTCATTTTCTTTTGTATCATTTGAACGGTTTATTCAAATGAGCTGAAATTTTCTGACTTTTCATAAAATCTTATTAAAAATCATTTGGCATCAAGTTTGGATCGATACAGTGTCGCCCGTTGCCAGGTCACATCAATTTCAGATGCCATATAAGAGTTTCTTCAGTGAAAATAAAAAAAATGTCGTTATTTTTATATCATTTGTAACTTTAGGTGGACGGAAGCATCCCGAATAAAGGCTATAACTGTCAAATTATAATATTTAAAATGACTTCGGAACATTACTTTGAAAAAGAAAGATTTTGCCTCAACACTGAAAAACTGTTGACTGAACGATAAAAACAATGTCATTATGACGTCATAACTAATATAGTTCTAAGTACTAATATAAAGTAGAGTTTGTCCAGGGGGCACACATAAGGGAATTAGGGAGGATTGGGGGGGGGGGGGAGAAGCAATACTCCCTCCCACTCCCTAAGTTCTGCAGGGCCAAAAAGCCCGTGTAAGAGTGTTAAGGAAGGCAAGGAATTAATAGCATCCCGCAGTCACGTAACGAAGTCCCTATTAATTTTAATGAATAAACAGAAAATATTGCGTCCAGCGTAAGGAAGCGTGGTATAACTTCATTCAGTCATGCATACGTATCTGTCTTAGAATGATCCTCTCATAAAATCTGATCAAGAACAACACTTAATTATCACTCACTTGTTAACATAACCACAATTGCTCAAACACACACGCGGAAAAGAGTAAACAGCGCAATTAGAGGTCATTGTAACGGTAAAATTAATTTACCGAGAAACACAAGACGATAAAAGTGCACTTCTCAATTAAAGCATATGAAGGAGTAATTAATTTACTATTAAGCACATGGAAGAGAAGGTATAACGCTCAATTAGCACAAGCGTTAGTTGCTGGATTGAAAAACAAATTTGAAAATTAAACTGCGGAGTGACAACACTGTGTATGTGATGTTAATATTGAAGTATGACTTCGGTCCCACCTCGTTGAGCTGTGTCACGGCTTTTCAATCACTGGCTACAAACAGGGTGATTAGTATACAGTATTTACTTATTCAAATATGTAAACAAGAATGTTGGACTGACGGGAAATGAGTGTTACTTTGCGTAGGTCAGATGAGGAAGTCAGATGAAGATGTAACCAAGAATTGCGGATTACCCAAAATGTATTTTTATCAAGAAAAATATAAAACAAGGGAAGTAATATATATCACGCGCTATAGAAGTGAAACCTCCATTAAAACAAATGACAAAATAATTTCAGTAGACAGAGCGTGAGCAAAAGTAAGCCACTGAACGACCACATGGATTATCACTAGCTAGTTATCACTAGTCTACCGTCAAACACTTTGCTCGATCACTCATTTACTCCACGTGACTGCTTTATTGGTTACCATCATGTAACTGACTCAATGCATGTGACTGCTGTTGCTAGTTTAAAACAAACACACGTGACCGGAAATTTCGAATTAAATATGCATACGAGATAAGGCGATGACAGCAATTATTAGTCTATCAGCAGCCAACCTGGCGTTTAATTAGCTCATAAATGGTTAAAATGTCAGCGGTTTTCGCATGAAACCATTACAATGCAGTGTTACGCTTCTCATATAACGAAATCAAAACAAACTTCTTACCTTTATTTTCTCAACCTCAGCTGTTGCCTCAGTTACAGTGAGGGACTTTTCGTGAAAGTGAACACATTTGTCCAACAGAGATTCGATTTCTTGAGTTTGTTCATCGAAGTGTTTGTAACAGTCTTTCAGTTCTTTCTCGTACTTTTTTTCTTTGTGAAGTTTTTCAAGATTTTCCATCACTTCTGCTATTTCGTTACATTTGCCCATAACTTCTGCGCCTCGTGAAGCATTACGAAATACTTTTCCGTACGTTTTGTATTCATCTAATTTTGTAATAACTGATCGAAACTCCTGAACGCGGTCAGCTATCTGTTCATCGTCGGCAGCAGTAAGTAAATATTCATCAGCTAACTTTCTTCCTTCTGACAGTGCAACATCTGATCCTTTCAGCCACCCTTCCAGAGTTTGCTGTTCGGCAACAAGTCTTTTTAGAGCTTTAAATCGCTCGCAAAAGACATCGCTAAGTTCTTTTTTCAATGCCTGAAGTTCTTTCATCCTTCCTGTAAGAAGTTCTTTTCTGTTTTGTTTGCAGTCATTACAGAAATTTGTAAATTGTTCGTATAAAGCCGTAAAACCTTTGTCTTCCTCTTCAAGCTCTGGTTGAAGATTTCTGCACAACGCCAGCTCGTCTTCTGTCACGGATAGTTCGGCTTCTTCAATCACCGACTGCAAAGAAGGCTCGCGAATATCAAGCAAATGACTTTGATAAATGCGTTGTGTGTCTTCAAAGTCTTTAAGAAGCGTTTCAAGTAACTCAAGTTCTGATATCTCCGCAGTAACATTTTCATAAATGTTTTGGCGCTCCTCTGACAAACGATGAATATTACCCTGCAAATCATCTGAAATTTCTTTAGCTGTACCTTTTAGAGTTTCTAAGCTTTTGGAAGTAGTTAACAATATCTCGTCCACCGTTGCAATTGTTTCAAGCTGAGACCTCAAAGTATTTAACTGCTCACTGATCCGTTTTGGTTCTGCAACCGATGTTTCGCGATCAAAGAGAACCATTTCAATTTTGCTCAACTTTTCATTGCACGTTTTCACACTTTCGAAAACTTTATTCCTCTGAGAAATCTCCCTTTGTAGCCTTTTTTCCCTTACTCTAAGTTTCTCTCGTTCGCAGTCAAGGGAACGCAACAGAGACTTCAATTCGTCTATCAAACGCTTCTTGTTTGGACTATCGCTCAAACCTGTTGTTCTCTCCATAAGACATTCAGCAATAGCAATCTTGGTGTCAAGCAACTCGCACTGTCTTTGAACTTCTAATAGCCTTTCATCAGCAGTTCCTGTTGCCGATGCCGAAAAGCTTTTGAGCCAATCAGTGATTGCAGTTAGTTCAGAACTAAGAGCATCGATCTTCTTTTTCTCTTCCTCAAAACCGTTAAATGTACTCAAGGCAACTCGCTTTGCTTCGTCTAATCGTTTCTGCAGTGTATCAAGTTTACTCTTGGTGTTGGACGTTTCATCCCCCAAAACCGACTGCGTTAGCTTTTTGCATTTCTCTGATAACTGGTCAAATTTGGCTTCATATTGTTCAACTTTTGAACAAAGTTCTTTGGCCGACCGAATATTATCTTCTATTCTAACCGAGCTTCTTTCCGATAGAACTGTTATAGCAGATTCAATCTCATTAACCTCATTAAAGCTCTCTTCGAACTCCAGATCAAGTTCTTTTCTAATTTCAGCTTCCTCACGAAGGTCTTTTAACCTAAGTGAGATCCTAGACTTAAGGTCCTCCCATTTCTGGCACAGTTGTGCAGTGAGTATTTTGGGTGATTCATCATTACACCATTTCTGCTCCACCATCCTGCAACCGATTTCTTTTAACGCTTCCATTCGAACATCCCGAGACGCCATATCTTGAAGAAGCCTCGTAAGTTGTCCTGTCTGCTCGTCGAGGGTTTCAAATGAATAGTTTGTTTCTTTGGGGAGAGCAGCTTCGTAAATCGTTATTAGAGAGGAACAGTGAGACATTTCGCGATCGAATGCAGAAATATCAGTGACAAGTTTCTCTACCACTTCAAGTTTTGAGTTTATGTCGTAGGTAGTATCATCGTAGTCTTGTTGAATCTTAGTCAGAGACTTTTTAATCTCTGATTTTGAAGTTTCTTCCATTTTTCCCAAAATCGTTTCTCCCCTTTGCATCAACGTTTTCATATCCGATTCCCTTGAAGTAAGGTTAGCTTTTGCGTTTTGAAGGTTGCTAAGAAGAGAATTGGCTACTGACAGTTGAAATGAAATAGAAACTTCGACTTCAAAATCTTTCTTATATTGGTCGATGAAATCTGAAAATTTAGTCATTTGTTCCTGAAACTCTGCAAACTCTGTTTTATACAACTCCATCTCGTTGTGTCTGTCTTTTACATTGCAACACACACTTTTCCATTCATTTTTTACCTTGTTTAGACTCTCTGTTACAGCCGGTCGTAATTCAGCTGAATGTAACAGCAAAACATCGCATGCCTCATTAAGACTTTCAATAAGTGTTTGCTGTGCTTCAATTTCAAAAACGAACTCTTTTAGTTGTCTGATCTCAGCATGCACTGCGTCCAGGGTTGCAGGAAATAGTCTCTCTTGCAAAGTGAGGTGTTCAAAATTATGAAGCATGTTATTACACTCCAATAATCTCTTGTCGTAAACATGTTTGTCCTTGATGAAAGCTTTAATTTGACTTTCATTCATGCGTATGTTTTCTTTAAGTTCATCCCATGATTTTTCAAGTAAAGCAAGCTGATTTTTAAGGGTTGATCTTTCAGTGTCACTGGTTATATTCAAAAGCATTTTATCGGCCAAAATGGCTCGCACTTGAGCGGTTAAGTTTTCCATTTCGGTACGCAGATTCTCTAATTTAGTCAATCTTTCGAGAGCAAGGGACTCCTCATAAAACCAAACTGTTTCGCTGTCAACAAAATTCTGTGCATCAGTGATCCACTGGACTGTTCGCTCTAATTTTTCTTTTTGTTTACTTGCTTCAATAACTTTCTTTTCCATTTCTGTTAATTTGTGATGAACAGTATCCAGTTTTTGTGCAATACTTTTTAAAGTATCCTCGAAGACCCCGGCCAGTTTGGATCCTTTGAGACTAATTTGAAATTTCAGGAAATCCTCTTTTTTGAACAATAACACCCTTTCCATATCTTTTACATCCTTCAGTTTTTCTTCAAGCGTCGCACTTTGATTGGAAGAAAGGATAACCTGTACTTCTTTATCCTTTGTTTCATACCAAGTTTGATACTCCTCAAGTTGTTTCTCAAAGTCAAATCGTTCAGCATAAAGATTTTGTAAAGTTGTGATTTTGGGTGTTATTGTGCTGAGGAGACCCCCCAAGCTATCCTGGACATTATCAAGCTCGATTTCAATAGACTGTTTTACAGCTGGCGACATCTTTGCCATTTTTTCACCAACATTAGTGTTGGCATCTCTGATGTTTTCGATTTTAGTTCTTACTTCAACTTCAAGGTCTTTTAGCACCAAAAGCTTTTCTTCAAGGAGTTCCTTTTTCTCTATACCGGGTAAGGGTTCACTAAATGCATCTCTTTGATCTAACAGCCAATTTTTGCATAATGTTAAAACAAGGTAAATGTCTTTGATAGCAGCAACAATGTCCTCCACTTCTTCCAACTTTGATGAGGCAAATTGTTGAACTTGTACAACTTTTGACTCTATACAGGAAAGATCGTTGTCTCGCTTTTCACGGTAGCTCGATTGCAAATAACATGGACTTTGTTTGATTTTTTCCTGAAGTAGCTTCACAAAGTCTTCGTAAGATGAACATTCTGAATAAACATTTCTTAACGATTCCGCTCTGTCTTCCATTTCACAGAGTTCTGAAACTGATTCCGTCGTTGACGAGATTTCTTTGTCTGCATTATCCAGCCAGCTCAAGGCATCCTGAATACCTTGTTCAATTTCTTGCTCTTCAACAAAAGAACGTTCTAGTTCGGCAATACCCTGATTCTGACTTGTGTGTAAGGAGTCCCAATTCTTCATTACTTCATCAAATTCCTTCTCAGCTGCTTCTTTTACAGGTTCATTGTTGATACTTGACAGATCATTCTTTTTCTCTTGTAACTGAAAAATATGTTCCCAAACAGATTCCAACGCTTCCATTTTCTGTTTCTTTTCCTGAATATGTTTTTCTATATCCAAACTTGTATTAAATTGAACTGGTTCATCGGGTAATGGTACTTCCAATTTCTTCATTAAACATTTACAATTTTCCAGTTCTTCTTCAAAGCACTTAATTACCGCAGTCTTATCTTCATAGAGTTGCACTTTCTCTTCAGTTAGGGCAATTAATTCAGCATAATCATTTTGTATCATTTTTATCTGCACATCAATGGCTTCTTTTTCACAACTGTTCAAGTTCTCGGTGAGGTTTTCGGCTGCTTCACAAGTTTCTCCTATATCCTTCTCATGTGCAACTAGCTTAGACTGAATCAGTTTAATTTTTTCCAGTGTCTCAACTGGCAACGCTTTGTTGGAAGCAGTGACTGTCTCTTTAACAAGCTCCTTTTGGGTGTCAATCCAGGATCTGAGGTTTGCCTCCAATTTCTGATACTGTAAACTACCAAACTGGATTTGCTTTATTTCCGCAAGTCGCAAAGTTGCTATATCGCGAATATCTTGGGTCTTACTTTCCAGAGCAGCTATGCGGATCTTCATGATGGGCTCTTCGATTTCAGATAAGCGTTCAAGCTCATCACCTCCCTTTTCACGGATGCTTGTCAAAGAAGAGTCTTTTTCTTCAAGTTCTGACAAAATCTCCTCGAGTTTAACTTTCGATTCATCTAATGATGACAAACTTAACGTACCTGAAGATATATTTAACACCTCTTCTAGAATTCTTCCAAGCTGATGACCGCATTCTGCCAGTTCACTTTCACACTCTGTTAGTGTTTCTATCTTCCTTTGCAGAGTGTCGGCTCTTCCTCGTGTCTCCTCTTGCGCTTCCTCCCATTTTGTTTCTAAAACTTTGACTTCTTCTGAAAGTGCCTCCCTTTCAAAAGGCTTAAGTTTTGGAAAAGTCTCGATGCTCTTTTGAAGGACAAGTGCAAGGGGATTTTCAGAAGATGCCATAACAGAGTCTAAGTTCGCGACTTGTTGAAGTTGCTCTTCAACTGGCAACGTAAGGGCAACACCAAGATTGTCTGCCTTTTGTAGCATCTCTCTGCAAACCTGAAGATATTCCTCGACCTCCTTCTTTTCTGCAATAGTACCTTCAAGTCTTTCAATTGCATTCGTAGCACGTTCTTTCAGTAGTGGAAGCTTCATATTTATATCACCTAACTTTGATTCTAAATTAGACTTTTCAGGACCTTCTACCGTTGCAGCTATGGAGTAACCTTCGTTTAGAATGGAGCTTAAACTGGTCTCCATTGTTTCCATTTCAGAAACCAACACTTTTAATTGCTCCAGATCCGTCTCGGAAGGTTCAAGGTTTTCCTTTGATAATAAATCAGTTACGTGTTTTTCTTTCTTAAGCAATGCTTTTTCAAGGGCTTGCAGACCATCAATGAACGATATAAGTTTTGTTAAATTATCTTGAAGCGTATTCTGTTTGATTTCTAAATGTTCTAGCATGTTTTGCCACTCTGTTCGCACTTCTGTCATCTGTGCCTCAACTTTATCTCTCATCACCTTGCTTTCCTTCTCCCATTCAAATACAAGGGCTTCACCCTTTTGTAGTAAATCATCCATCCGAGGTTTAACATTAGAAACTTCCTCTCTAAGGCTCGTGCAATCCTGCAGAGCCTTTTCCACAATATTCAAATCAATAGAATTAATATCTTCGGACACTTGGCTCTTCACCTTCTCAAGCCAAACCTTAAACGGGGCAATTTCTGCGTCAAACTTTGATTGTTTTTTCTCCAGATCACTACCCTGTCTTCCACATCGTCTTCTGCGTCCACGAGCTTTAACCTTCAGAGTGCTCCACTTATCTTTCAATTCTCCCAGAAGTGGTTTTAAATGAACCAGTTGCTCTTCGTTCAATTTTTCTGTGAGCATTTCACCACGCTTGATTACCGATTCTACACGCTTAAAATTAGACTCCACCTCCTGCAAACCATCTGATTCTCGCTCAAGGCACTTAGTCTCTATGTTCTTTACCAACTCAAGGCATGCTCTTAACTCGTCACTGTACTTTTGGACATCACTATTTTTTCTTATTTGAGGAACTTTTTCACTCAGCTGTATTTCTGTGGACACTACTGCTTCTTCAGAAGAAACTAGAACTGTTTCGACTTCTGCCTGGCTTTTTTGATCAGGAACGTCTTCAGAAATTTTTACTTTTGGCGTTAATTGTGTACAGTTATACTTCACTTCTTCCACACTTTCACCAAGATACTGCATTAACTCTTTCTCCTTATTTGTCGCTTGTTCCTTTAAATTTTGCCATTCTTTATCCATCCGTATCACCTGGTCATGGACAGCTTGTTTTTGTTCAGTCGAGAGTTTTTCCACTAACTCCTTTCCCATTTTTATAACAGAATTAATCTTATGTTCATGTTCGACAATTCCTTGACAAAGTTCCTCATGTTTTATAAGTTCTTCTTTGACAGCAGAAACATCCTTACTGCTAAAACTGTCAACTGCAACGGCTTCCCCAGCTTCTTGCATCCACAGCACGCATTTTTCAAGTTCCTCGTAGTATTCAGCTTGCTGTGAGATGCATTGTTCCAAGTGATTACCATGATCGTCTGAAAGGTGCTGGATTCTGTTCCACTGTATGGCCAAGGACTGCAGTTGGTCAGTCATCTCGTTTTTCTGATCTTCTGTTAGGCCAGCTCCAGAGATTCGCCGTTCCAATATACTATCTACACGAAGGCGCTGTTGTTCTAACTCCTCGCACAGCTGTTCCTGTCTTAAAATCTCGTCCATTTGTTTCTCTTCTGAAACAGAAAACATGTCAGTGTTTAAAACTGCCTCAGCTTCTTTTAGCCACCCGCTTATATCAGTTATTTCATCCATAAAAGCTTTCTTTTTGAGCAATGCTTCCTGGATCTTCTCTGCTGCTATTGCTTGATATGTTTGCACGTCAGCAGCTTGCTCCCCAAGGACTTGCAATTGTTCCCATGCTACACGCAGCCGCTGCAATCGTTCTTCTATGCGATGTCTATCGTGTTCTGGTACCCATGTTGAAATATTTTGCCCTGTGGTTACGACGTCCTCAAACGTAGACATAAGGTCTTTCGCCTTTCCGTCTTCATATTGACACATTTTCTGTGTAATCTCTTCCAAACCTAACATACATGATGCACAGTTTTTATCAAACATCTCCAACTCATTCACACAGTTATACAACTTGTCCTTCTTGTCATTAGCAACTTTGTTAGCTTTCTTCCAGTGCTCTCCGAGTTTTCTGATTTTGTCAAGAGTTTCCCTTCGCTTCGTTGGCATCTTCTGAATGAGTTTCTTTCCTTTTTCATTCAGCCTTTTCACAAACTCCTTTTGCGTTTGAAGTTCGGCCATAAGAGACTAGCAAAGAAAATTGTTTTTTAAGGTGTATATGACACAAACAATTTTTAAATTACTTTCTTTCATTGATGTGCATTAAAAAGAAAACCAATTCAAGAATGAAAAAAAACAGATTTTTTTATCATTTTTAGTTAATTTCATAATAATAATGTCCCGGGATGGGTTGAGATTGTGTCCTGATTTCCAAAGTTTGAATTCAGGTTGCTTTCTTTTAGTGTGTTTTGACAATATTTGACTCGTCATTTGTCCGCGCGATCTGCCAGACAATTTTGAAGTCAAAATCTTGGGTGTTCCTTTGAAAAAAAGGGATTTAAAGAAGTTTCTGGAGCAATAAACTTTCATTCCCTTTTTCTACCAAAATAAATGGGAAAAAAACTCAGGAAAAAACATTTATCATATACACTTGAAATGATAGATAAAGGAAAACTGAGTAGAAAGAGCTTGGGTATCAGATTGAAAGAATAATGGATGTTATAAGAGTTTATTGTACTGTAGTACGTCCCATGAAAATCTTGGGATTGTTTGGCTATTACTTAGAACTTTAAATTACTTCACATGAAGTCTCTAATTAAGGAGACTAATCAACTTAATCTAGGATCCACATAAATACAATACAATCCCATAAAGGTGCTCCAGTCGAAACTTATCAACATATTTTTACATCTGATTCAGTATAATCAGTTTTAAGGGGCTTCGCAAGACCCCTAAAAGTCTCTTACAATTTTCAGTCTAAAAATATTAGAGACGCCCGAAAGACCAAAACTTTGGGTTTGTCTTCCTTTTCACTTTTTTGAAAATTGCTGTTGGTTTTTTGAAGCCCCTCTTTATTTGAAAAGACGACACCTCCTCTGAACAACCCTGGTCAAGTCTCAGGGCACAAGTAACAAATAACTTAATTATTTGCATTAGCAATGATAAGTCAGGAGCAACCAGTTTAGAATTGAGAAACAAATAAGCAGAGCACTACAGAAATTTTACTTACAAAAATGTCATGTTTGAAACGTAAGCAACATAGTACTTCTTTAAAATATGACGTGCAATTTTGAAGCTTCAAAATTCCTATGAAAGCAATATTTTGATGTCTAAAGTCAAAACGTTTGAGTTAGGAATCGAATCCATGACCCTCTGATTATCAGTCACATCTTCTACCCACTGAGCTACAGGAACTCTTGTGGAAAATGGGTTAATTATTGGTTCTTATATGAACACCGTGTATATATCATGCTAAACGCTTGGAAGTTCCAAAAAATTTAAATCAGTATACATTATTTATCATTTCATCAAAGTATGGAAATATTGTTCCATCTATAAGAGTCAATTTAAATGACCCATTGCCCACGTGAGTTACTGTAGCTCTGGACACCTACCCGGTGTTCCATTTATAAGAACCAATTTAAATCACCCATTCCCCAGGTGAGTTCCTGTATCTCTGTGAGTATAGCATCTGACCGGTAATCAGGGGGTCATAGTTTGACTCCCGACGCAAACGTTTCCCTCCTGAGAAAAAGATGCTTGAGAAATCGGAGCATATCTATCATAGCACATCTTTTTTGAAACTAAGCAAATATTAATTTTGTTAGCAGAATATGCCAACACGCATGAAAATTTTGACTTGTCTTAACTTCCACTCCAAAGACCTTTGTCACAGTTTCGCCATCTTCGATTGAAAACGAGGCTGGACGGTAGATCAAACCTTTTACGAAACTCGAGCTTCCTTGCTTGCCCATTTTTCAGCAGACTTGTCTTAACTTTCATTCCATAGACCGCTGTCACACTCTCGCAATCTTGGATTGAAAACGAGGCTGGATGGGTAGACAAAACTTTTTGCGAAACTTTAGCTTCCTTGCTTGCCCATTTTTCAGCAGAATCCAAAACAACTTTTGGTAGACATTTCAACGATTTTAACCAAGACGGGTCGGCATTCTCTTAATGGTTCCATCCTTTCTCTGTTATTGTCGCTTAGCCTCATTTTCAATCCAAGATGGCGGAAGCGTGACAAACGTCAATTCTCAAATTGTTGATTACAAACAATTTAGAAATGCGGAACAGGTTAAAACCATATATGGAGAACGGCATTCCAAATAACCAGAGGGATTTTTACAAACCTGGCAAAGGGCGAGATGTTCTTTCATCTCTTGGAGATTGCCGCTGACCTGAAGCCCCTCAACTGAGGTGTCTACTTCACAAAGGACGTGCATACAACTCTCCAGTTGGGTTTCAAAGTCTTGCTGATCGACCATGTGCCTATCAAATATAAATGCGTTAGTTAAGATATTCTCATTGAAATTAACCATAATAATAATAATAAATATAAATTTATAAAGCGCAATGTATCATGAAAATGTCAGAAGGAACCAATTTGGTTATAAGTGAATGGTAAGGAATCGTAAATAAAGAAAGAAATACACTTTTTTTACACATTTAGGGTAAATATCCTTGTGAAAAGGCCGTGAAGAAATACCATATCAGTGAAGCAGCTATATTACATGGTTGATTGCTTCAATACGTTTAAAAACATGGCTTTTCAAAATGCATTTTCCTTACCATATCTTAATCTTCTTTATAGAATAGCATATAGCCAGCTGATAGTTTTTAAATTTTAATTGTTAAGCACCACGGAACCTAGTAGAAATGGCGCAAAACAAAACATCTTTTATTTTTATTATTATTGTTGTTGTTGTTGTTGTTGTTCTTCTTCTTCTTCTTCTTCTTATTATTATTATTATTATTATCGAAATTGTTGTTGTTACTGTTATTGTTATTGTTATTATCATACCTGATGAGCTTTTCCTGTTTGGACACCATTTTACGGACGACTGATGCCTGGAGATCCTGCAAGCTTTTTAACTGAGACTTAAGAAATTCTTTGTCGTCTTCAGCTGCTTTTTCCACAAGGTTGAGTCCCTTAGACTGTATTTTATCAAGTTGTGGCTGCTGATCTTCTAGTTCGTCGCAAAGAGACTGTGCATTGAGATGTATCAATAAAAATAAGTAAACCTTAGTTAAATCCAAGCGATTAAGTAATGGTCCAAGTAAGAACTAGGGTACCTCCCATTGTTCTACGGCATTTCGCTATTCCCACACCAGAATGTTTAGATTTTCTTACTGAGAATACATTAACCTGTGTACAACATGGTTTCGAAGTAAAATGCAATGAAACTATACAATGTTTCTTTTGTGAGCTATAACAATTTATCCCATCATATGACTCCAAAACAAAAGACAAGAAAACCTTTTGATTTTCGATGTTTCCCACGTGGAATTTTTCTTAAATCTAAAAGCAAAAATGTTTCAACTAGAAGAGAATGAATAAGTGAACTGGATAGGAAGAAATTAGCTTACTTGTGAAGATATGGTCGATTTTCAAAGATTACTCAATGAGATTAACGGTTTGACAATATCGCAATTAGAACTTTTCTGCATTCCATTGCCGTTGACCTGCCTAGTTCTTACTCGGACTGTTACTTAAATGTAGAGATTTTATGTGGGAATCTATTGCCAATGAGGTAGAAAAACAGCCCCATAGTTCTTTAGTATTTGGCTCAGCTCATGAAAAGTTTAACGTACCTTTACAGAAATAGAAAGTCTATAACGATGAAATTATCGCTATTATTGATATTTGAGACAAGATAAAAGATACTATGTTACGTCAAACATAAATACGAGCATACCTTAACAGCTGCAAGTTGGTTCTCTAAGACTTTAAGTTCTGTCGTACCAATTATCTCTGCATCAAGAGTTATCTCAGCATTTCTTAACTCTGTCAGTCTGTCGTCCATGTCTTTCATGTACTCATTCCATTCAGTGATTTCGCCCTCAACCAAATGACTCTTTCCTTCAATCCTGGATTTAATATTGGCCCAACGATCTTGCAAGTCTTTTACTCTACCTTCAACTAGACGCTTGCCTTCCTCGCTGCAATTCTCTTTAAGTTTCAAGCTTTTCTTTTCCAATTCTGTAAGCTGATCGAAGCGACCTTCAAAACTACTGGACAAAGCCTAATGTTAAAAATAGGAAATAGTATGTCAGACTCTGTTTGGCAACCTGTGGCCGGTGACTGATAATAACATAAATGCTCACAAGTTCGGCATATGTGTGCCAATGGTAATTGGCAGCCACTATATTGGACACTATGGCCACGTGGGGAACGGACATTACCCCTTATATTGACTCTTTAGTAAACTATCCTTTAATGAAGTGAGCCAGAGTGTTAGCAGCCTTGGATAGCTTTTTCGGCCCTGTTGGGCCTCGTTGGCATGGCCGTTTAACAAACAGGCTCAGTGTCTTAAGGAAAACATATAGTAAAATGCAAACATAATGCTTGTGGGACGTGGCTGAGAACGATAAACTCACAACACTCTGGCTCACTTTATCTAGATGAAAGGGGGTAACGTCCGCTACACATGTGGCCATAATGCCCAATATAGTGGCTGCTAGCGCTCAGGCTCACTCTATACAAAGGTAGATATAAGGGGTAACGTCCGCTACATATGTTGCAAAAGTGCCAAATAGAGTGACTGCTAGTCAGGCTCACTCTATATAAAGGTAGATATAAGGGGTACTGCCCGCTAACCACGTGGCCATAGTACCCAATATAGTAGCTGCTAGCACTCAGGCTCACTCTATATAAAAGTAGATATAAGGGGTAATACCCACTATCCACGTGGCCATAGTGCCCAGTATAGTGGCTGCTAGCACTCAGGCTCACTCTATATAAAAGTAGATATAAGGGGTACTGCCCGCTATCCACGTGGCCATTAAAAGTGCCCAGTATAGTGGCTGCTAGCACTCAGGCTCACTCTATATAAAGGTAGATATAAGGGGTAATAGCTGCTACCCACGTGGCTATAGTTCCCAATGTATAGTGGCTACTAACACTCAGGCTCACTCTGTTTAAAGGTAGATATAAGGGGTAATGGCCGCTACCCACGTGGCCATAGTACCCAATATAGTGGCTGCAAGTTACCACTGGCACACACGTGCTGAACTTGTGTGCAGTCACATCCCACAAGCGTTATGCTTACACTTTACATAACATAAACGCTGTCTATTTAGTATTTATATCAAGTATTTTAACTTTCTTTTAACATTTGGATTTGCATGTACACCGTAAAAGATATGACATAAAAAAATGGATTTGACCGTTCAAACCTAAAAGGTTGAAAACTTTTAAAAACTATTACTTTCGGAGATTGGTCTCTCCCTTTTAGTTAGTGATTATTTCTAGTGGTTAATATTAAAACCTAAAACCTCCCAGATTATGGAATATTGCGTTTCTAGCATTCTGCTTGGTTTACTCAACTTAATTATTGGCTTGAAAGCCATATTGACCTAATATGGTGTAACTTTCCGTTCGTTTTGAAAAAGTGAAACAGAATTTAATAGAATTTGGCTATAATTTATAGATATTCAATTGTTCACAATTTAAAAAAAAAACTTACTAAAACAGATGTTCCGCATCTTTTCGGCTTGCTATCACCTCATTTCCAACGCATGTTCGTGGAATAGATATCAAATATACAAACAAACAAAATTTTTAAAAGGGGGAAACAAGGGCTACCCACTTACTCAACTCCAGTTGGACTAAAACATTTAAGAAGAGTTTTGACGTACATTTCGAGAGAAAATTACCTTCAGTTTGGCGAGCTGTTTGTGCAATCCATTTAACCCTGCCTCTTTAGACGCTTCAGAGTCTTCAAGGCAAACCTCTGTATAATTTAAAAGATCTCCCAATTTGCTAAAATTTGCTTCAAAATGTGTCAGGTCTTTCGACAGACTCTGCAGAACCTCCGCTTTCTCATGCACAAGTTGTTGTACCGTTGACCACGAATCATTGGCCATTTGGATTTCCGATTCGATGTCTTCATGATCCGCAATTTTACCACAAAGTTCCTGGCCCTTCATGTTTACGAAATCGAGGACAAGCTCCTGAATCGCCATCTCTTTTATCAGTTTCTTTCGAACAAGAAAATGGCTAAGTTTAGATTACATCAAAAGGCAAAAAATTGTTTTTTCTCAAATTTAATTTTTTCAAATGTTATTGAATTTTGCACTACCAATTTCTTTTGCATTTTCCTTCAAATAGTACCTTTTGCGTTACTATTCGCTTCATTCAGTTTTTTGAAAGATTTTTCCAAATAACACAAAATTTATTTTTTGAGTTTTTCATTTTATACACACTTAAAAATTACGAGACTGTGACGAAGGTTGCTCCCTGTTAATGAGATTCAATTTTGAGCCACTTACTTAACCTTTACAGCCCCAGGCAAATTATCATACTCCAACTTCTTACATAACTCAAACAAAACAATAGAATCGGTAATGAGAAGCAAGGAATCGATCATGTGAAATAAATAAGCTGTGGAAGTTAAAATGCCAAATTCTCCCAAACTGCTTATATAGGAAGTGACGGAAGTCAGTTGGGAGAATTTAACAACACGTCATTTGTCACGCTTAGGGGTTAAAAGGTTAAAAATAGTAATAGAATCCTCGTTCACCAAAATGAGTTGCTTTATCACGTTTGCTACTCGGGATGTATAATCTATACAACAGCATATTTCAATGACGCAATCTGTAGTTAACAAAACACTTATGGCCGGTCTTTTTCTTGATATGTCCTGTAACTGTGCCCTTGATCACAAAAATGACAGATATCACAAGTTTTTTTGCAGCTTTGCCCTAGAAATCATTGACAGACAGAATTAATGACGTACTTTTGAACAAATAAAAGCAAATACCTGATTCTTTTCAATCTCCAGATTCAGTAAGTCGAAGTCGGCTGGGTAAACATAGTTTGTCAAATCGCACAAAATTTTAGCCTCTCCGAGCCACTCCATTAGTTTGTCTCTGTTCTCTTCATATTCGTGCCAGTGCTGGAGGGACTCTTCAACGCTGCTCTTTACTTCCATGGTGTCCTGACAAAACTCGGCCCATTCTTCTTCCAGGTTGTTTAGCTGTGCTTCCAGCGATGCCTTGCAGTTTCCGCTGATAACCTGTAGCAAGATATCGCCCTTGGCGTAAACCTCGCCAATCAGTTGGTCATTTCTGTCCATCTCGTCAATTAGCACCTATAACACAAAGAAATTCATCATGGTTTAGGGTTTGTGCTCATATGAAAATACGAAATTCTAGGAACTTTTCAAGGTGTAAAAACATGGAAAACCATGGCCGTAAACTTTAAACTTTACACTTCAGTAAAGCAATTTCTGAAATTCATCAAAAACCATCATGTGATCTGCGTCTATTTTAGCCAAATATTTGACAAATTTATAGAGATTTTGTTGATTGTTGTTTAAGTTAAAAAAGAATTCCAGGCATTTTCCTAAAAAGAACGAGTTTTCATTACCTATTTATTGAAGGCTGACCCTGCCTAGTCCAGCTAGCAGGCTATATGCGGGCTCAAGTCCCTGTAGCAGTAATATTTGGAGAAAAGATTTAAACTTCCTAGATTTTTCAGGAAATTCTTGGAGCAGAGCGAACCCTGATGGCTAAAGAACGTATCGAGTAGTTTTCGAACCTGAGTGAGTTATATAGGTTATATTAACAGGAATTTTGCTTTTTACATTCCCAACGTTGTTTTAATAGTACAGTTCTTAAATTCTCGACTTGAAAAGCTATGCTTCTTGAAAAGATGGTAGAAAATATCCCTTAGTTAACCACAGTCAAACAATCCACTTTAATGTGACAATTTCATTTTATCATATAGACGTGTATTCTCCATGTATGCCACTACATCCAGGACCTGAGTAAGATATTTTCCTATCTTACTAAGGAAGTTATCAATCACGTGACTTCTGAATGTTTAACTGCACGCCGTTCATTAATGAATGAAAGTCGATGCAAAGTTTATGAAAGTTACTCAAGAATATAATCAAAGATTTACCGAGGAAAATCAAAATTCACTGAGTTTCTCGAAAGTGAGAGGAAAAAGACGTCAGCAGATTCTCTTCCAAAAAGCTGAAAAAACTCGCTGATTATCAATGAGTGAAAATTAAAACAAGCAGCAAAGGTGAATGAAACAAGTAAATTATGGTTTCAGAAATATGTGTTAAAGGGATCGTAATCTATAATCTTAATATCTTTCAGAGAAGATGTCTACCAAAAATTCTACGTATCTTTTGGGCAATGAAATTAAGAAACGAAGAACTTTATACCAAAGCAAGAACAATTAATTCCAGTAAGCGAGCAAATTTCGAAGAGGCGATGGAAGCTCATCGGGCATGTACTTCGCAGAGATACATCAGACAATGCAAGAGTTGCACTTAGTTGGACACCGGAAGGCAGATGAAAGAAGAGACGATCACGTGTAACGTGGCGTAGAACTGTGGAAGCAGAACGAAACAAGCTGGGATGGAGATCAAAGGCATTCGTGGAACTCGCGGCGAAAGATCGCCTAAGTTGGAGAAGATATTTTGACACGGCCTTATGTGCCACGTAGGCACGGAGAGACTTTGATTGATTGAATCTATTCCATGACTTTCCATGACTTTTTCCATGATTTTTACAACATTTCATGGCCTTGCACTGTTCACTTTTGTGCCAAAAATATCAAAAGGACTTTCAATTACTATTTTTCTGGCACGTTAGCCAAGATGAACGAAGAGAACAGCTGTTACTTTGAAATTTTGTGCAAATGAACGAGGTGTTTTACTCTTTACGTTTGTACAGTCCTAACTAAATTGTACCAGTTTTCCATGACACTAATCGTAATTCCATGACTTTCCAGGCCTGGAAAATGAAATCGTAAAATAACATGACTTTCCAGGTTTTCCATAACCCGTGCGAATCGTATTTTATAAAATTCATATTTTCAAGTTTAAACTTTTAGTTTCCAGGCTAACGGACCTCGTTTTAATTCATTCTAATCAAGCGTTTGTTTTCAAACTTTTTACGGCAAGTCTTCAATTTCAGCAAAACGTTTGAACAGAATAAAACTTAAAAATTTTACGTTCAATTCGTTTGGTGTTTCTTTCATAAACCTGCAATGTATTTGGAAGTGTATTTGTAACTACTAAGGGGTTTTCTGATTAAATTTGCTCTGTAAATAAAATATTTTGTTTCTATCTGAACTGAAGCCGTGCCTCGAATGTTCTTACACTTGTTCTTAACTCTAACTTTGCGCAATGTTTTCATATTATCGACCAACCTGCAGTTCCTCGCTTTTTCCCTCAAGACTAACTTTGCTTTCGTCCAGGTCCTTACAAGCCTCTAGTGTAGCCTTAGCAGGGAAGAACCACGCCCGCCATTCCTGTACAGCGGTGTTATACTCACTAAACTGGTCCAACACACACTCCAGGTCGCTCTGTGTATCAGAGACCTGGGCAAGACATTCATCCAATTTACTCTCTGCCTCAGCAAGAATAGGCTGTGTTGCTGTTTCGTTGTTTTCTTGTCCTCTCATGTCATCTTTAAGGTCATCAAGCTCGGTTTGCAGAGGCTGTAGACCCTCCAGTAAATTCTAGATTAATCCAACATTAACTAACTTAGTACGATTTTTCTAATTCCCTTCTTCAGTTTAAAAAAGTGTATACTGAAAGTGAAGGTACAGTAAGTGATGTACTAGTTCTACTACTGCTGTTAGGACTACCACCACCACCACAACTACTACTACTACTACCACTACCATTACCACTACTACTACTACTACTACCACTACCATTACCATTACGACTACTACTGCTGCTCTTAAGACTACCACAACCACTACCTACTACTATTATTACGAGTATTGCTTCTATTACTACTACCACCACCACTACCTATTATTATTATTACGAGTACTACTTCTGTTACTACTACTACTACTACTACTACTACTACTACTACTACTATTACTATTACTATATAGTAGGAGTAGTAGTAATAATAGTAGTAGATGCTGCAGTAATAATATCAGTAGATGTAGTTATAGTAATAGTAAAAGTAAGAGTATAAGTAGTCACTATAGTAGTAGTGGTGGTAACATTTGCAAGAGTAGTAGGTACCG
>JAOCNB020100085.1:0-11508 GCA_026546465.2 Palythoa caribaeorum | reverse complement strand
TTTCACGTGTTGAAAACATCAGCACTGCGCATGCGTGCATGCTAATTCGTGACACAAAAAAAAATTAAAAAAAGAAAAAAAAGAAACGGAGCCCAATCCTTAACTCGTTGCCTTCCGGCACGAGTAAAAACTGAAATAACCATTTGTTTTCGTCTGAGAGACAATGTTTTAAGGGAAGAAACACAAATTTGCAAAGTTTGGAAAATAAGCTGTAAAAAGAGGCTTTTATAACGTGAGCTCCAAACTTTAACCAAAAAAATTGCATTTGAATTGAAAGAATGAACCCTATAATGCATACTTCTTGACCAAAATACTAAGTTTGTACGATTTTTGATATCTGTATAAGCTCGCCTAATAACAAAGTCAGGGAAGATTCAAAGTTTTGACAATTCATTTTGTAAGAGGTTTTCTAGCAAACATTTTTGTCTGATGAGCCTAATAGTCCAGCCAAATGATAAGAACAACCAGAATTTCGTATCCAGAAACTTGAAATTATACTTCAGAGGTAATCATCGCGTGTCTGTTGCTTTATTTTTAGCAAAGATGGCAAAAATACAGCACATCGCTCGCGTTCAAAATTGCATTTCTCGAGTGTCTGTTTGTCCATAACCTGAAACGACCTACATTTTATAGTTTCTACCAATTGCTAAAATGTTCTCTGACGATCCTGGTCAACAATAAAAGTAAACGAGCATGTAATTTCAATGAAAAAAGAAGAATGATGAATTTGCTGTTGATAATATTGAATCATTTGACAGTGCCTATGAATCTTATTTCGACAAATATATGTCCAATATTTAAACTGCATAAAAATTATCTTACATTTATTCAATAATTAGTATACGTATACGTACATGGAATTTTGAACACTTTCCATTTATTTGAATTTTTTAATGAAAGCGGTAGGGCCACTCTTTTTCATAAATGGTAGCGAATTTAATATTCTTTTGTCTTCGTTCAAATTGACCCTACTAGCCTTGTTCTTGAGTTAAACTTTCAAAAGAATATGTCACCCTAAACGAGAATAGTAGGGCTAATTTGAATTTAGATAGATGAATTTTAAAATCACGGCCATTTATGAAAAAGCTCTGTATAGATGAGGAAAAGAATAAAACAAATAAAAATTCAGACTGTTACCGTCTCGTGTGTGATTCACCAAAAGGTCAGTTCCTTAAGCATCATTCAAAGCGTTCAGTAACACAATGTTGATGTATTATTTTGCAACCAAAATATAGCCCTTCAATGTCTGAAAATATACATATTTAATTATTTATAAGGATTTCGAGGGTTTTCATGCCATATGTGTACTTTCCACCGCCCCATGAAAAACGTGGACTCTTACATTTAAAATTCATGGGGATTTCAAGGGTTTTTCATGGCGGTTGTGCGGTTTTTACCACCCCATGAAAAACTCGGACTTCTACATTTTCATGGATACTAAAAATACCATGGAAAAGAAATGAAAATACAATGAAAATTTTCGTGGTCAATGAAAATTTTACATATTCACAGGATATTCATGGGTCGTGATTTTCTCTAACCCATGAAAAACTCATCAATTGGAACACCATGAATTTTCTTTTGTTTGAAGGGAGAATTTGAACTTGCAAACACCCCGTCTTCTCTCCTGATGCCCTGAAACTAGAGAGAAAAAACGCCTCCACAAAGTGCCTGCTGTGTAACAAGAACCACCATTTAGCTAATTGCCTGAAATTCAGAAGGAAATCACTGGATGAGAAAGTGGACTTAATCAGGACTAAAAATCTGTGCTTTAGATGTTTTAAGGCCAAGCACGCTAGGCTAACCTGTGACACATGCCACAAGCCGCACACAACCTTGCTTCATGGTGCCAAACCAAGCAGGCAAAACAACAAGCAAGGAATCCCACGCTCACAAGTCCAGACATCATCCCCAGAAGACAACAATAGCAGTACCCGAAAGACCCAGCTGTTGCCAATGAGAACGTTTGTAATGCAACGAGTACGGCTGACAGTACTACCTCAATGATAGTTCCTGTCACTAGTTCATGTATTTTGGCACAGACGGTTAGTCTCATAGTTTTTTCTGTTTCTTTATCTTCTTCACTTACCTATTTTGTATTGTACTGGTCCTCCTGCATGGGGGCACTACTGCTGCCGAAATGTCCAGGACAACCAACGAACCAGTACAATACAGAATAGGTAAGTGAAGAAGATAAAGAAAAACTAGAAGAATTTTGTGAAATGATACTATACTAATGTACTCTAATTTGTTACTGCTGTCTGATTATTACCGGCAATCATGACATTGAGTTTAGTTTGAAATTTATTTGTACAAATGGATTGTTCAAAAGTTTCAAAATTGCATGAGCACAAAGGGCTAGTGCAAATTGACTCCAAACTGAACGAGAAAAGTCTTTTGGCTACTTTTTAATAATATACATAACAAAATTATAGAGTAAGTTTCACTGTGCATATGGAAAAAGCAGTACTCCACCAGAAAGGAAGATTTAATTGGTTCCTAATAAATTCAATTGTTTACAAGCTAATAAAGAGAGAATTGCAATTTGCAAGTAAATTACACTGAACTGAATAATTTTGTATTGAGCTAACTTTTTTTTGCACTGTGTTTACAAAAAACAGGATTTCCTCACTGCTGATTGGTGTAGATATTTGGCCACCAATCGAGCTCAAACTCACAAGTAGCCTTTCCTGCCCTTCGCTCAAACCAGAGATGCCTCGCATGTTGGCTGTTGAACATTGCTGTTATTGCCTTTTGTGGCTTTTGCCTTTGCCAGGGCAATTGCCGATGCTCCAGTGAGAGTTATGACAACTGCAACCTCCTGCTCTCCATAGAAAGAATTTTTGAAAATCAAAGAAGTTATACTGTTTACAAAAACAGCTTTAGCTTCTTCCTTGGCAAAGCATTTCCACAAAATGTATCTTGCGGCTCCCTTCCACACTTGTGGCGTTAACAAACTTTCTTGACAAATGCACTTTTCAGACTTGTCAGTATGAGTTGCAAGAATTTTTATTGTATTGTTAGGAATTTTAATGTATTTTCACATTTGTTTGTTAATTATTATTATTATTACTAATTTAATATGTAATAATAATAAATATTGTATTGTGTTGTATTGTATTGTATTGTAAGGCATTCGTTACAAAAAAGCACTTTTAATATAAAGTCTCTTGATTAACTCTGACCAAACAAAAAACTTTTAGTCTTTTGACATCTTGTCTTATTGGTCTCACCCGTTTCCTTGTTTTCAAACAGGATCGTCAACGAGACTATTATATGTAAGGACCTTAGGCAACAAGGACACCAAGGTCAACGGTGACGGCTCCATGAACTAATGAATTAATGAACTAGTGCAATATGTGTTTTTCTTAACAAGTTCTTCGTTTGCCTTTGTTGTAATTCCTTTCTTTTTCCTTTGAAGAGAGGTTAGCAGATTTCATTTATTTTTATTTTTCCTGGCCCACATCGATTAGCTACTACTATCTCTGGCGCCTGGTCTGTTATTACTGAATTCTGTATAAATTTTAATAAAGTTGTCTTGTCTTGTCTCACAAAATATATATTTCTAATTCGCTCTTTACTTCTTTCTGTGTGGCATTAGTGTCTTTTTTCGCATTAAGCAATGTTCCTCCTTGAAGGTAAACAAATACTGACTCCATCTTGTAAACACGTTCTCTTGGTCCCACGAACTTTAAAAAACAGTCTTTCTGCATTCTGTTTCAACCGACAACTGCAAGCTGGTGCTCAGCTTGATGCATTCTGACATGCAGTTGTATCTACTATTGTTCTTTGATGTCAGCGTCACCGTATGTGCACGTGCAAGTGGCGAAGCTCGAGAGATTTTCATGGCTTCTCCAACAAAATCCGAGATACCTATAATAGGCGACAGTTAAGGAGGAGCTACAGACAGCAGGAATTTGTTGAAATGGTTACAAAAAACAAGAGAGCAGGACTGTCTACCACCACGTTCAAATTTGACTCGATATTACCTTAAACAATCTTTTCATGAAAGCATATTGACACTCAACTGATACTTTAGGATGTAGGGTTGAATTCATGCTTTTAGCAATGCCAGATAACCACAACTTGTTACTTTGAAAAAGGTCTTCACTCGGTGATCCCGAGTATGGTCTCGGCACTGATACCATTATTTTTCCCATGTAAAATGGTAGTTGTTTAACTCACCTAGCCGTGACATTCTTCAACATTCTGCGTTTCAACAAGGCAGTCAGAGAAGAAAATTATTTTTGCATTTTTTTCAGTGTCTTATATGAAATCATTTTGCAACCGAAAAGTAATTCTCTTTCTGTGAAGAACTGTTGTGTTAATTAAATCTCCAATGATTATGATACCGTTGTTGGCTGAAAATGCTGAAACGCTGTTATTTCCATGTGCGATCTTAAAAGGACAATTCTAAATGGACCTACCGTAGACGTAATTCACAATGGATTTAGATGAAAGAGAGAGAAATAGACAGCTTTACTTTAAAAATCTTAGAAAAAAACAAAAACGATGGGCGGAGAGGAAAAGAGAAGAGCGTAAGAAAATTGAAAACAAAAGGCTAAAGAGCAAATTTGAGGAACCCAGGAATTTAAGTGGCAGTCTTTAAAAAACTATACCGTGACAGCAGCGGAGAATATTGATGAAATAGAAATAGAAAATCCAGCGAAAAAGCCCCATGTTGAAGAAGATGAAGACCATAAAAAGGTTGAAGAACACTGCAGCGGATTCCAGGCTTCCAAAGCATTGCAGTTGATAGGAAAATCGAAATGTACAGTGGCAACAACAAAACAGGGCGAGAAACCTGAAGAACCACAAAGCGCAAAGGCCAAGAAAACAAACGAGGCTTAAAAGAAAACCCTTCTACGGAAAATTGATCTAAACGTCATAAAACCCTTGGGGAAAACAATCAGTTCAGGAACTTTTGGAGTCTGTAAACATGCCAAATATAGAGATAGGACTGTGGTTGTTAATAGCCTCTTACCGACAGTGCTCTTAAAAAAGCATTAAATGCTTAAATCAGTGCTTACTTTTTGCCTAAAAAGTGCTAAAATAATGGTTACATAAAAATGCTCACTTTTTCAGATTTTTTTAAACATATAATTTTTCATTTTTCAGATTTTCAGTTACATTTTTCAACAATAGTCAACAAAACGTAACGATCAATATTTTTTTTTTCATTGATTGATCGCAGAGTACGCTCTCAAGCTATCTCTGCCTTGGCTGGCTGACTTCCATTGTTCCACGATGACAACGTGGATGACGCCATCTTGGAACAAGTGTAATGGACTGGGTTTCTAGAAGGCAACTGCTGACCTATCAAACCTATTCCCCAAGACTCCTCGACTCCTTTGACTAAAATGAGGGCAAAATCAAAATGCATCTGGGAGGCTTTGGGCGACATAAATAAATTCAGATTGTGCCATTTAACACAAAATTATACGAATAATCAAAATCCAAAATAATGCTAGCAGTGCTTTTTTGCGATAAAATGGGAAAAAAAGGCTTGAGAAGCCAATTAATGCCAAAAAAGTGCCGGCACTATCGGTAACAGCCAAGCTGTAAAGGAATTTAGAGCCCACACTGAGCAAGAAAAAGGAAAAGCTGAAACACCAGGTCTTGCACAAGCCAAATGTAACTGCCATGTTAGGGGACCATCAAGGCTTGCCATTTCGGTTTGGCGTTCAAACTAAAACAAAACATTATGGTATTGTCTTCCAGTTTCTGGGAACAAAAGATCACAGTGTCATGGTGTGGTGTGCAGCTTACAAGAAGATACTGAACCACGAGGAGTGGATTAGGGTGTTGGACAGTGTTGCTGAAACGCTTCATCACATTCACTCCAAATGGTATCTGCATAACGACCTCAAGCCGAATAATATGGTCTTGGAGATGAGAGATGTAAGACAAATCAATCGACTCATTACTGATTTTGGTAAAAGTACAAAGATCGACTCACCGAAGCCCCAGAAGAAATTTTCCAGATCTGAGCAGATTTATCAAGAAACATACCCACATATTGCAACAGCAACGACAGCAAGCGATGTCTATTCATTTGCTAAGTTGATTGAATTTATTTGCAAGAAGATTGATTTGAATCAAACGCAAAACGACTGTTATTACGGAATCTAAGAACCCCAACTCTAGACCGCAGATGACTGAATTCTTCAACATTTAATTAAATACACGCTTTTTTATAAGAAGAAGCGTTGTTAGAACACCCAGGCTGACATTTCCCCAAACCTTTAGAACAAACTAAGAACAATCACCAGGCTGAAATTTTGATCAGACAAATTAAAGAATTTTATTCAATCCTTGTACGCAGATTGAGATACACATTTAAGTTCATAATATTATTAATACGATAGAAAAATGAAATGCATTTTCGTTCATTGCACATCAACCTTATTCAATGCAGGAATTTTGGAGGAAATCGAAATTTTCACCCGAATTAAGTGGTTGATTCTTACGCGGACTGCCTCTTAATTGATTGAATGATAGTAACAACTGTTTTCAACCAACAGGGTTTATTTCTTGAAAGAAGTGTAATGTTTGTTTGATATGTTTGCTTTATCAAAGAGTTGTCATAAGAACATCCGGCTGAAAATGAGCCAAAATTTATGGGCATAAATTTATGGGCATGGTAAGAACAAACCCGAGGCTGAGCAATGGCCGAGAACTTTATATTGTTACGTTATCAAAGGCACAAAATCATGGAGCCGGCAAATAGTCGATAGTACAAAATTGTTTCCAACTAAAGTTCATGGAAATTTGTTACAAGAACAATTTGCAGGGTTTATTATTTTCTCTTTTAATTTTACTCTGTTTACTTCTATATCGAAGCACGTATCTTCTTACTGATACATACATAGTGTGATTATGTATGATTACATTAAGAATATTTGAGGCTAAAATTACAACAATATTTAAAAACATTCACTGAGCCTCGGCCCAAAAATAGACGTTAATATATAAAAAATGAGTGAAACTAACTTTGCAGGTTTAAGAGAATTAATGTAGCAGGCAATGTCCGCAGGCGCAATAACTAAGTATAAAACTTATAAATGGTTTGTTTTAAAATGAGAAAAGAACTGAATAGACGTTGCTATTAACGAAAGTGACTGTGTTGACAAGTCAATTGAACTAAGTACCAAAAACTTAGAAATGTTTTGTTTTAAAATGAGAAAGGACCGGTCGTTACTCTTAATAAAAATAACTGTTTTGACAGGTCACTTGAAAGTTATTTTCATTTTCTTTAAATTTCTGTCGTTAAAAAAGACAATTGTGGAGCCATGAATTAATTAAATTTTGATTGTTTTATTCTTTGATGTGGTTAATCGACCAACATATATCGAATATTAAGATTAATTGACTAGTTTCCGGATTGCTTTATAAAACTACAAGACAATTCACAAAAACAAATTAATTGTTAATTGTTCATTGGTTTATCGTATACCTGTGTCAAGCAGTTTCACTGCTTGTTCTAGTTGACTATTTCTTCCGACTTCTTCTCCCTGTTTTATTTTATCAGAAATATGATCGTCCTCTTTATTGGCCGCCTTCGTTTTTCTTTTCCTTGAAACTGCTGAAAATCCACTTGGCCCAGCCTCGGTGTTTGACCCCTGCGTGGACTCCACAAGTTGCAGTTGAAGTTGGAGTTTGGGCGACGTGAATACCCAGGATGTCAACTTATGAACTACATTCTCGAAGCAATACTCAGTGTGGTGCAGCGTAATTCTATTCCCATGTATTCCCTGTTACGCTAGGCTTTGAAAGACAAGATCAAACAGTACAATACTTATTTAATTACTCCTATGACTCCAGAAATTCATAGTTCTGACCTGTCAATCAGTGATTTTAATACCAATCAATCAAAAGAAAGCGTCTGAGCGGCACCCATCTTGTCCCACAAACAAACTAGCTAATTGCCTTTCGTGATGGTATTGCTTTGTGTACGGGGAACATGCAATGCAGATAAGAGATATCCTGAACAACGACTGTTAAATGTTCTGGTAAAAGCTTGCTGTAACAGCCTTATCAGTTAATTTTACACCTCAGCACGCTGCAAGCTCAGAGCAAAGTATATGCTTGCAAGTAAACAAGTGCAATTAAAGATTTAGGTTTTGAAGAAAAGAAAACAAGCTGGCTCAAATTTTTCTGGAATAAGCAACAGCAATGTTGAGTATGTCTTCAGACTGGGAAAAAGATCTGAAAGAAAGTCATGAAACGCTAGTTGGCATTTTTGTTCCAAAAATATTCCACTTGTGCGAGCTCATAATTGTCAGCAATGTACGCCAGAAAAGATAAATTTGCAAAATGGCAATAACAAGTAAGAGTGAAAATGAATCAGTTTGTTATCCTTCCGGAAGTTTGGATTTAGGGGGATTTGTTGGTGCAGAACGTGGATTGTCATTCTGGAATTCAGCCGAACTCCAAATGAAGTCTACTGTGGAAAGAAACTGTTAAAATCCGTTCGCAAAGTGAAAAGAAAACCAAATTATGGCATGCTAAATATGGACGCGCTACTAGAAGAAATTGTAGGAAACAAAATCGAACTTATTGGCCCTATCATTGACTCATATCTAAAGGAAATAGGGAAATCAATGAAGAACAAGCTCTCCAGATCTAAAGTAACTGGTATAGTGAATCCCGTTAGTTTGTTCATTCCTTGGACAGTGTTTCGAAACATACTAGTTCTCATTCGGGGATATTCAGGAGATATATACATTCAAGGCAAAGGTTCAAAAGCAAAACACATCCTCACATTTACTGTTGTGATCAATATAACTCTACTCATTGGATCAACTTATTTGCAAAAGTATCTTGACGAGTATATACCATTTACCGTGCAAAAACTGTCAAAATATAACGAAGATCAATTGCCCCGAAAACCGGAATGGAATGTAATATAATTATAACGAAGTCACATCTTTGTGGGGGTTTCGTTTAAAAAAACTTCGATACATTGGTTTTTATTATAGCAGCTTATTTTAGTTTAGGTTAGTTAGCAATTTACCAAAATGTTACAAGGAACAACGAAAATAAAATACTTTTTATTTAAAAAATGTTACGTTAGAATTACATTTACGGTCCAAACCTTCGCCGGTTAACGGTTTCTTCTGCTGAACAAAGCAACACGGGAAAGTGTTTAAAGGTTCATGTTACCGCGTCACTTCATCTAACATGTTGCTCTCTAGAAAAGTAATTGGAACGCCATGGCTTACAAAGATTCATCTCCAAGTAGTTCTGACAATAACCTGGAAGCACCAAGATATAATGGAAGATTATACAAAAGGATCTTTATTTTGTGTGAGGCTCAACCACAGAAAGTCCTCAGACATCACGAGTTAGTGCAACTCGGAGACAGAGTCAAGAGAAATGTGGATTCAGCGAAATCATAGTCCTAGTTGGAACAGTGGCAAAAGTGACTTGTCAAAAAAATCCCAAGAAGAATTAAGCATCTTTAACTCGACAAGCGAAGAATCAAGCATATTCAACTCTGCAAGAGAAGAATCAAGCATCTTGAATTCAAAAGACAAGTATCACTGCCAAACTCATTGTAAAGCTTCTACACGATACTTGTGAGAAGTATCCAAATCTGCTTCAGTACTTTGAATCTCTCTATGAGCAAAATGAGGCATTTGCCCTCTGTTTTCGCTGTCAGTTACTAGTCAGAGGTAACAACACAAATATTTTCATGGAGGCTTAATTTCTTAAAGGATATTGTATTGAGAAGAACCAAAGAGTTGTGGCCCTTATTGATAAGCTGACAACAGACCTAGAGCAGCACTATAAAGAAAAACTATTGACAATTGCAGCTGGCAGCTTTGATGGCCACTACAGGAGGTGCTTTTTGGTGTAGAGATGGTGCTGGTGGCTTCAAATTTCCTGGTGAGGATGAGCAACACAGAATGCTTCTTTTTGTGAAGGATTTTGGCAATAATGTGTTTAACGTAGCAAGCTCATCACAATGCAACAACAACAACAACAAATTTTATCAACATTTAAATTAAATTATATACAGATAATTGCTATACCCGCAGTTAGCAAATACGCCATTCGAGACAGCAGCACTGCGAATATTTTAAAAATTTAAAACTGAAAAAGATAGCAAAAATATAACTAATCAAGATAAGAGTTGATTTTAGTTTGTTTGTTTTTGTCAATTAGTTTAGAGAAAGTGAAAATGCTTTATATATTTAAAAATTTCATGGAAGTTAACATAATCATCGGCTATTTATAAAAGAGATTTTTAATTTGAATCTTACAATGATATATTTTTAGGTTCTTTAGGGATACTGGAAGGCCATCCCAAATTTTTCATCCCACAATGACAGAGGAACGCTTTTTCTTTTCTGTTATGATTTCGGTATAAAAACACTGATTGCAATAAAAGATGAGTACAGAACAGTGTCACAAGTTCACAAAGTAATTAAAGCTTGTTTTAAAAAACACAATTAGAATGGATCTGATACATTCGATAACTGGTAGCAAATATGTTAGGTTTATATCTAATAAATTACAACTGACTTTTCCATATTGATACTATGGCTAAACTCCTCACGGTAGAACGGGTCCAAAGAATTGCAAAATTTACGGCGGAAACGTTAAAGTAGTCTTTATATTTTGAAAAATCCTTTCTTATGAAGTTTTACGTGAAAAATAAGGTAATAAGTTGAGTGAAAGCATGTCTTACTATATTTAAGAACAACACACAGCATATCCAATCAGTTAATTTCTTTAATTGACTATCTATAGTGTCCAGTATGGCAAATTTTGTTCAGAGACTGTTTTCAGTTAACTGTCCAAAAAACAGCAAAAACAAACAAAAATTAAAACTGAAATAGCATCTGCAGCCAGGCTCTTCTAAGCGTGTTTACCTTTCTGTTTGCAAATACACCAGGATATATTTTCATGGGGTGAAGGAAATAACCTGCTACTGAATATCAATAGAGATGCCACGAACAAGGTACCTTCATCACACAAGAGTGTTGCTTATCTCATTGCAAAGTTTTGCGCGTAAACTGTCGTTTTTACACTCAAAAATAGGGAATCGATAAAAACCAAGAGTTTGTAACAGTGGGTTAGGTTGCTGCGTTTGTGGACAAAATGCACCAACTTGTTTAGTTGATTAACACAACATCTTGTTTAATGGCTGTATAAACACTTTGCCAAGCTTTAAATGGAATGGTGAAGACAGGATTATAGCAAAGTTACTGATTGTGCGAAGAAAACGGTCCTTCGACCACTACAAAATGATAATCTGTACAACAATTATAGGTTGCCAAAAATTGAAAGTTGCTGGCCCAATTTCAAAACTTGTTCAACTTATACTACCATCAAAATCAAAGACTAGTATTATACGGTTGTATTTCAGTAGTATTACAGCAGTCTTGCTATTGGGAGCGTTCTCCTTACAGTATTACACGACAGATAGACGAGGCTTCTTTTCTTGTTCAACAGTTCACTTTTATTCCTTCTCTCTTTACATAGCTCTAGCTGTTGGTT
>JAOCNB020099998.1:0-11508 GCA_026546465.2 Palythoa caribaeorum | reverse complement strand
ATCATCATCATCATCATCATCATCATCATCATCATCATCATCATCATCATCATCATCATCATCATCATCATCATCGTAATGTTAGTTTTGGACCAAAACAAATTTAATACATACAGTACATGTACTACGGGCTTTTTACCTCATATTTGCAAAACTAAATCCTTTTAATGAGCCTAAACCGATGCTTATGAGAGTCATACCCCCTTCCCCCTCTTCCTTTTGGCTGGTCGGGACACCAATCTGTTGCAGGTTAGCCCCCAGTAGCAGCTGATTTCATTTTACCTGAACTGAGTCAACTTTTGCAAAAAAATGTTCAAACTTACAAATATTCACTGCTCAGTAGAGCTGGATTTAGAATCCAGGACTTTGTGACCGAAAGGCAGAGCTCGTAAACCACGTCACCATTGTAAGTTGCATTTGTAAACAATACAACTGTCTTTTATGTTCGTGTGTTATGACCTAATAATTAAGCAAAGAGTATCTGGACAGTTTGAATGAAACGCTATTTCTGGGATTCCTTTGGTAAACAACGTTGGTTCTTCTACACTTTCTGTCCCCACATTAAGTAGGTGTACTTAAATTGTGTTAAAATATTTCTATCAAAGTAATAACTGACAAAAGGACAAGGCAGAGTGCTGCAGTAATGGACAAAAATGGCAAGATCCTGAATGACAAAGAAAGTAAAACTAAACGATGGTTGGAGCACTTCTCTGAAAAACTTAAAGAGAAAATACCATGAACAATCCAGTATGTGAAATAGAGATAGAACTGCTGAATGAAATAGAAGAAATTGCTAAATCTGAACCTAGCAAAACCGAAGTAAGGAAGGCGATAGGACATCTAAGAATAGAAAAGCGCCAGGAAGCGACAAAATACAAGCAGAGCTGCTTAAAGCTGGCATTGATTATGATACCACTAAAATCAAGGAGATCACGGAGAGTGTGGAGTGTGGAGAGACGAGAAGACACCAAGAAAATGGAGAAAGGGACTGATTGTGAAACTGCCGAGAAAAGGAAATCTGAAGGATTGTAAAATTTGGCATGGAATTATGCTGGCAGTTGTAATGTCATGGGGAAAATTGTGATCGACAGAATACGAACCAGAGTAGAGTTGAAGCTTAGAAAAGACAAAGCAGGTTTTCAGCCACCTGGGTGGAGGAACTACTGTGCAAATTTTTATATAAAGAAATATCATTGAACAGTCAACAGAGTGGCAGTGATCGCTGTATGTTAAAGAGTTCGAGAAAGCATTAGATTCAGTGCATATGCAAGGATAGTCTATGGTTGATTATGAGAAGTTACGGCGTACCTTCCAAAATAATTAAAATTGAATCAAAATGCACAGTAGTGGATGGCAAGGACACAACGATCAAAACTGGAGTGAAACAAGGGTGTAACATGTCAGATTTGCTATTTCTGCTAGTTGTTGACTGGGTAATAAAAAACACATTGCGCGAAGGTAACACCAGAATACAGTAAAAGTTCACCACAAAGCTTGAGGATCTCGACTTTGTGGATGTTATAGCTCTTTTGTCAACGACCAAACAACACATTCAGGTTGAGACTAATTAAGTTATCCGGCTATTAAAAAGAAAGGGTGGGACTAAAACTCGATGTATACAAGTGTAAACTACAACGAATACATTTGCAGACTGAACAAAATTGTGGTGGAGGTAAATAGGCGAGGAATAAAAGACGTTGATAGATTTATGTTCTTGGGAGCTAAAATTTGCAAAGACGGCGGAGGAACTGAAGACATCAAAAACCAAATTTACAGATTTTTGATGAACATCGATCATTTCTCATATTTGCATTTACCGAGACTAAAAGTTGGGAAAGAACGGAAAGTACTGACACTAACAGAAGTTTGACAGATGGTGAAAGGAAATGAACGAGAGTATATCTTGATTTTGTAATGTTCAGCTAGCCATTTCTTTAGTACCTTCCTTATTTCATAGCAGACAGTTCACTCTACCTCAACTAGAATATTAATAAATTTTTGCCTCCGTACTCAACCTTTTCATAGGCGGCATTATTATTATTTTTTTAACACGATTGCCAAAGCAAGCTAATAACTTTTAAGATAGTTTTTATGGCTCTGATCTCCTTTCCACTAAATTCAACTACTTTCAAAGATTTTCAAGAATAACAACAAATTACTTACACCAAGGAGCTCTTTCTCCATAGAAGACAGTAAATGCTTCAGATGGATTTGCTAATCCTGTAAAATTTACAAGGGGAACAATATTTAAAGCACTTTTGACAGCTCCCCACCCCCTCTTCCACAAACACTTTTTTATAGATTTGAATTATCAAAGCACTCTTGACAACTCTCCACCCCCTCCGCCACAAGCACTTTTTTACCAGTGGATATTTGACTGCACAGCATGAACCATTAGGCCTCTGATAAACATATTTTGTTTTTTTTGCCATTAATTTTTGTTATTTAAAGTACCAGATAAGTGCCACTGCTTGTCGGCCATAGCATTTGTTTTGTTTTATTGTATGTTAGCTTTGCTACCATACTATATAATGAACATATCTAACAATTGAAACTACTCAGCCTTGTTTAGCTTTGTAGTTATTCTGAATAACTTTTACCTATTACTGTATAATATTTATTTACTTTTAATTTAATTTATGTAACAAAGTGGTAATAGTGCGTACAAACGTAATGTATGTGTTCGCTTTACCTCTACATTAGGTTTCAGGCATAAAGTTGTTCAGTCTTTGTTCGGGGTGCCTTCTTGCTTTTGTTATGGTCATTTTTTAAAACCAATTAATTGCCCAAAAAGTGCAAACTTTCTTATAGCAAGAGGCAGTTAGTACAAGGTTTGAAAAGAAAAATATTATAAATTATACAATCTAATTTGACTAATTCAAAATTATATGCAAATTATTAATAGCAAGTACAGTACACGTGCACTATACATTATTCTTTTTCATTTAAAAACGATCCACCTCATGATCGATGTCTCTGTTTTAGGTTTAAAATTAAGGCTAAGATAATCTTCGAGTTTGAAGTTTTCACAACTTCAAATAAAACTTTTCTTAACTGTAAATTGCAATACATTTCACAAAACTCGTTCATCTTTCATAAGAGTTATTTTTGTGCGTCTTTACAGTAAATAATCAGAGAACTTGTGCTGGAAAAAATCATGACTGATGCTCTGACTACCATTGAGCTACTGAGGCAATTACAGTGGGTTCCGACAATTTTGATTTTTTTTCAGCATTTGTTCTAAAAGACACATCAGCTAGGATATCTTCCTCTGACGATGATGAAACGGAAAAAATTTGGTAAGTTGGCAACTGAATTGCTCTTTACAGGATATGGTAACTTATTAGCGAAATCAAGTTAGAGTTTATGAATCATAAGTCATTAAAGTGCACACTATACCTTCATCAAGTGCAAATCCAATATTCAGTGACTTGAAAATATCATGCTCGACAAGTAATTTCATTCCTTTGTCGCCTCCGATCTCTTCATCTACATTAATAACAAGGCAAGATGTCTTTAGAAAAATGTTTAATCACATTGTAATACATAACTGAAGTTTATCACATAAAGTAGATCACACACTGTTTCATCAAGTATATATTAAATATAGCTTTTTCCTAGGTTTGCAATGGACAATATCCATGCATGGCTGGAGTCCCAGCTGTCACTGTGATGGCCCCTGCCGGCCAGAATCACACAAAGAGCATCAGCGAATGGACAATACTCAGAGTCGTGTTGGCTTAGCAGTCACCATTCATGCCTCTCACCTCTACGAACTGGAATTGAATCCTGGGATCTGCATGTGGGCTGCGATATGTCAACTCTCAAGCTGACTTCAAGGGTTTTCTCTGGGTACGCCAGTTTTGCTCCCGGCCTCAGTAAAATCAACTCCAAGTTCATTATAAATGGCGGTGTAGTTAGTTCAGCATAGTTCTGCAGTGTTAGGAAAATGAGAGTCATTGACTCCCCTGGAGGTGACACTAATCTATCACAGGTTAGCCTCATGTTAACAACCTCAGGAGGATGGAAAGTTGAGTCAACTTTGACAGAAAAAAAAGTCACACAAATGTTCAATCCTCGGATGGGCCGTGGTTTTAACCTGGGATCTTATGGTTAGAAGGCAGAGATTTTACCACAGTGCCATCCACAAAGCCAACAGCATGTAAGTCACAGGCCCTACAATAACTTCTTCCACTATACTAAACCTTCTTGGGAGTTACGTAATTAACTCAACCTTACTCAAATGAACACCCTTACTGTAGTTACGGGGAACTTTAAACATAATTTATGTGATTGTACATCCACCATTGCATTCACAAGAATGTTGGCCTCTGGCACAAAGTCCTATGATTTATTGCCAGCCTAAACCTTCAACAAAGTGTTGTACTTTGTATGTAGTACCTGGAACAAATGACACATGGATGCTTCTTGGAAATCTTTTCCCCTTCGATTTTAGTTTTCTGATAGCTTCAACGTACCTACAAAATAGTATTTATTAAGCTTTTAGGAGTTTGTAGTCAATACACTGAGCACTGTTTCTTCCAGTCATAATAACTGTATAAGATTAGTCAAGAGTAGATTTCATTATTTTCAAAGCTTGGAGGGGTACTCAACATGTGGAAGAACACTGTCTATAGAAAAACTTCAAGCACGGTGCGAACCTGTGCAGGATATTTGCATCAAAATACAGTAGATAGAGATAGGAACAAGGCCTGCTGTGTGAGGACAAAGAAGTAGCATGAGTGGGTTTTGAGGAACTGCCTGGTAGGCAAATGAAACTTTTTACATCATCACAAAGACTACTTTATTATTCATTATTTAAATTAAGTTTAATTTTATTTAACAGTTTAATATACTATTGTCATTGACAAGTTATGTTTAGTGAATTGAAAGAAAACAAAAAACTAATCTTAGCTACATTCGCGGTTTTCAGTAGAAGATTCTAGAAGGGAATCCAGGGCCCCCCTCCTTTTTTCATTAAGGGTCTGAAGCGAACCAATAGGGGTCCCACGTTTAAAGAAGGGAAATGTTTTGACCAGCTTACAATTTAGTTTGATTTTCTAAACTGAGGTAAAAATCATGATTTCAGCCTACAGTACTAATGCTAAGTACTACATTACACAAATTAAAAAACTTCTAGTTCTGTTTTTAAAAAGATTCTGTTTAAATTTCTGGCCTAAAGATCACTGTAATGGCTATATAGATCAATTTTCTGAGCATTTCTTCTTTTGCATCCCAAATAATGTTTTTGCGTAAAATATGCAATTTTGCATAAAAACCCTGTACACTAAAAAAAGTTTTAAAAAATGGATAAGAACTCAAAGAATAAGAGAGCAAGAGTGCACATTTATAGTTTTCTGTAAGCATTATACTTACTGTATTCCAACACACTTCATGTCCTGCAATTGTAAAAACTCAAACAGTTAAATGACTGACAATCTTTCGCTGGACATAACCTAAACCTATTTTCCTGCTTCAAAAAGAAACCTTACATGTTTATAGGACAAACATTCTTCAGCTTTTAATTTGCAGCTATTCTAACTTGTAACTCTCATGAAGCATTAACAGTAATTCACAAAGTTTTCTTGTATCTTGAAGTTATATTTTTTCCAGTGTGAAAAGGTTTTAATCTTTTCTTAAGCTTATTAGATAGGTTGCTTGGAATCAAGAGCCATCTTGTAATTATTCGCTCTAATTTGAAATAATTAAGCTCTGCATTGGTGCCATAATTGAAAAGAGAAGTCTCATTAAGGTGCTATATAAAGTATTTGATTTCACATTTCTGAGTCTACTAAACTTTGATGACCTACAATGGTCTGATTCACAAAAAAGTTAATCCAGTTAATTAAGAGGTTGTCCACGAGAAAACTCTGCTCATTGTTTTTTTCTGTTCCCGATATCGACTGAAGCTAAGAGAAAGCTTGGGGTCGATGAAAAGCAAACAGTCAAAGTCCTCATGGAAGATGCGTCAAAATTACCAAGGCCTGTGCGGAGAAGATGAAAACATTCGTTTGTTGGAACTGTAAAGACAATTAGTATTAAAAGTAGGTGGACTGTCCCCTGGGGGAGGGGCATTCGCCAAGATTTGTTGCCCCATACCCCCGGGTCTTAGTAGGCTTTTGTAGAGCCTTTAAAACCAATCCCTGGGGGTGTCCCGGGGATCGACCCCCGGGGAAGCTAATGATAAGTGCATAACTGCCACTTTTGCATAGCAACACAGCCATGTAAATGCAAACTAACCTGTGATCCACGAGCATAAATATCACCATTATCTGTTTTATGGGCTGAAAATGGATCAAACTTCCACTTTTCCTGAAGAGCAAAGTAATGGGTTCTTTGATGACAAGTTTAGATCAGAATTACTTCTAAGCGACAAACCTGTTGGTTGCTGTTATTATAAAGCAACATAACATGATTACGCTAGAATGTCAAAATGGAGAATTATCATTCTTAATATAAATTACAAACTACTGAGTACTGTACATAGCCGTACACTATTTCTACGTGTCAATGAATTACAAAATCTGATTGTTTATACTGATAATACAAAAATAGTGCGTTGTGAGAATTTTAAATCTAGTTAGAAATCTGCAACTGCATGCATGATTCAATGAGTATTTAATAGTGTACAATTGTAATTTTATTGTAAATACTAAATTGGCTCAAAAACAACTACAGCAGTATATAGTGAGTAGAAATAGCCGTATTTTTGCGTTAGATTCTCGGTAACGTGCAGCGGAATTAATTATAATTGTAGAATGACGTCATATCACATGAAGAAATCTCATGAATAAATTAAACAATTAAAGAATGGCCTATCACATTGAACTGCATACTCACTGCATCTACCGGTACCACATCAATATGGCTGTTTAGCAAGACTGATGGCAATGTTGGGTCAGTACCTTCCCATGACATGATTACTGCCATTATAGTACCTGGACACACCTGTCAGAGAGAGTTGAACAGTTGGTCATATTAAAATTACAGAATAAAAGATGTTTAAATTACCTTAACTTCAACTTTTTAAAATAAAATACGAGATACAGTATGCATATGATTTCTAAAAATAAGGAAAGGAAAAATAAAATACATGATTTAGAAAAAGCTCTTTCGACTTCAATGAATATAAAATTATATTGAGATCTAAAATGTATTACCATGGATTTAAAGACCTATATTAACGTAAGTTCTTCTGACGAACAGTGGCTCTGTGACAATTGTGCCTGGTCATTTAATTTTACTGATTCGTTTTTTGGGCCATCCTTCTCCACTGAACAGAATGTACTGAGTTTATCGACTTCGGTTGTCTATGTGGATTCTTCACCTCGTTGTTCCAATGGCTTCACTAATATAAGCGCTTACCACTAAATTAACAGCTTTGTTATTGATGGAATCTTTTGACATTGTTGCCTTGACTGAGACTTCGTTAGACAATCATTTTGATGATCATGAACTACATCTCGACGGTTATAGCATCTTTCGTCAGGATAGATGTTAATCAGCTTGGAAATGGTGCGTCGCTTGCAAATAAATCTCACCTACCATGCGTTTGCATATATGAGTTTGAAGGTGATGTTGAGATGATAGCTTGCAAACTAAAGACAAGTAATACACGATCGTTATTATTTGCAGTATTTTACAGACCTCCGGACGTTTTATGAAATTCTGGATGATCATTTTCTCACCAAACCAATCCTTATATCACTCGTCCATCAGTCATCAATGCCTCTTCTGAAAATATTTTGGATCTTAGCTTATCTTGACAAACCATGAATCACTGATTGAGGGAACGACTGTGTATCCGAACGGCTTTGACTCTGATCAGTTTTTCCTGTTCGCTTTGGAATTAAGAAAACATTTTGCAGGCCTAAAACTAGTCCGAGACCAGTTAATCAATGTGCTAAAGCCGACTTTAATGGTATAAAAAATACCTTTTCTCATATTTCGTTGGATCAATTCTTTTATATCTCATGAGGACTTTGACTCAAGCTCAGCATACTTTCAGGATCTTGTGCTTACTGCAGTTGATCAACATATTTGGAAGATGAAGCTTAGAGGTATTTCAAGACCTCTATGGATTGATAAGGATTTCTAAGGAAAAGTGAAGCATTGTGGAGGTATTTCTCTTCAAGTAGCAACGAAATTTAAGCTTCTTGGGAAGCCGACTAAGAGCCTCGTCTCTTCTAAGTATTGTCAATACTGAAAGTCTCTATTAGATATGCTGAGGTACAACCCCCAAAAGTTTTGGTCCTTCCATTTCCTAAATTCTAGAACAAGACGACTACCCAAGACTATGTCTTGTTACAGTATAGTTAAGTCTGCAAAAGATCCAGTCTCTAAATTAGTCGCTTTAATTAACAAATTCTTTAGTTCTGTTTTCTCAACAAAGTTGTCAGACTTTTCCAACCTTCACATTGATGTGGTTAATCCTTACTTATTGATGGATATATCCACTTCCAAGAGTGAGATCAGGGATATCGTATGTAAGCTGGAGGTCAACAAATCAACTGGAGTGGATCGTATATTGGCTAGGATCTTGAAGAAATGCTAAAAGGAACTATCAAACCTGTTAGCCCTATTGTTTAACATGTCTCTCAAAAGTGGGAGAGAAAATGTCATCCCTGTGTTTAAATTTGGGGATGGAGACAAATTATGTTGAGAATTATCGATCTATCTCCCTGTTATCCATCGCTAGTAAATATCAAGAGAAGATAATACATAATGCCATATACTCTCATGTGGCCCCTTTTATTCATCTTTCTCAAACTATTACAAGTGATGTAATTTATGGTGACAGACCTTCCAACTCTCACTCATTTCACACGCTCTCGCGCATTGCCACTCCATTCTCACACATTTTTGAAAGAAATGTCTGGTAAAATAAAAACAATCTCAAATGTATTTTAATAGTGTTTGCATATACGAAGTGATCAGTACAGTGCTTCAGGTACCGTCTCATCTTAGGTGGCCTTGGACCTAAGGCCCAGTCCTAAATGATCATATTGGACCGACTGGCTCAGCTCTAAGTTCTTTTGGCACAAAAGCAAACAGAAGTTGACATATTGGTTAAAGATATTAAATCAGAATATTCTAGTTAGGGGTGCACCATCAGAACTCTGGGGAGGGGGGTAGGCAGTTCCCAAAAAAAATCGTGCATGGCAAAAACACTTGAAAAAAAATTCATGCAAACGTGGAACCATGAAAAAAAATCATGCAATCTGAAGTGGGGTCATTTACATAATTTATATATTAGCAATCAGTTGTCAGGAATAGAGAATTTGCATTAATAACTACTACGCGGGAATAAAAAAAAATTGTGCAAACCCAGCAGTGGTAAAAAAAAATCTTGCAGCCCCAAAGTCACCCAAAAACAATCCTCCCAGGAGTTCTGATGGTGCACCTCTTAATCTTGTCCAAAGTTTATTACCTAATTCAAAACTGATAAGGGAGCATGTAATCAGTTACAACATAGGATTTGAAAGTGAATGCAACTTACTGCCTTAGCATCAACAATAAATGCGCATAAAACATTTATTTCATTTCTAATCTTTTGTGAGGTTTTTGCTGACATCCACTGCCTCCCCCTAATCAAGTAATTTTCCATCTGAACAAATTCTCACACATTCGTATCCAGCAATTATGGAAGGTATGTGGCGAAAGTATTCTATTTGTGTTACATGATGTACTTCATATAACACACTGTCATTAGGTCCTGGGGACTGAGCCATAGCAGGAGAGCTTGAATTTAGATCTTGTTCGTTTTGAGCTCATTTTTTTTAGTGTTGGCTTTAGATCATAGCATAAAAAATCGTTTGAGCATTGCTTTTATACAATTTGAGACATGTTGACGGAGGAAAAAAGTTTGTTGTTGTTGAATGTTGTCGTTGATGAAATGTAATAATAAAAAAAAATTACCACCTTGTCGTTAAAAATTAGTTTATCATGTGCCTAGTATTCTGCAAAGGAAACAAATTTACAGTACAGGAAAATATTAATATTGGAAAGCTTATATTACCTCAACACAAGTTAAAGGAAGCTTTAGTTCTTTTGCAAGTTTAGTTAAAAACTTGACTGCACCATCTACAAAGGAAGTATCACTAAATTAGTTAATAATATATGTACTCTAGTTTTTTTAAGTATAATTATGGACCTTGATTTGGATATTGATAATGCTAGAAATGCTCATGTTAATGTAATATACATACTCGCTGCTCTCAATTATAGCCTGCTAAAACCTCCTTAAGTTATCAAAATAAAAATTATTTTTAATTCATAAACCGACTGTATGTAAAAACTACTGAATGCAAGTTACCAGTGAGAGCTGCTGTAAACAGATTGCGATAACAGCCATGTGAACCACAGGAATGCTACAGGATTGTATGCAAGAATTTTTGTTGGGGGTGTGAGCAAGTGCTGAAAGCATGAACATTTTAGGGGGTCATATGTGGCATGCTCCTTGTGAAAGTTTCAGGTTGTACAAAAACACGCCCTCTGCATTTTAATCTTTCGAGAGTTTAAATTAAATACAAATCTGAGTCAATTTTGAGACAATTTGCTGCTTTTGTGATTGTGACTTTTGTTTCTTGACATGGGTAGGTTATGGTTTTCACCTGTCTTCACTAAAAACTATACAAGACAGTCCTAGCTATGTACAGTTATATGACTGTGGTAGTCTCTCTAAAGGCTGGTACACACTTGGAGGAAACTGCCACATATGCCTTAGAGAGCACTGGCACGCGAGGCAAATAATTCAATGTTTGCAGAGGGATTTTGCTTGCCTCGTGTGGCAAAGCGCCGATTATCTGGCCATGTGTACGATGTTGGTACCCGTTTCCGTAACAAGCGTGCAAACACACGCTCGATTTGTTTTGAGCGTGTGGCACACGCTCAACCGTGCACTTACACGCCAAAGGAATTTTTTGGCGTGCATTACACGGCTATTAGTAATCTGATACGATTTCACTTTCCGTGTATGTACACGCCGAGGCCGTGTGGTGCACGCTTTTAAATTCTTGAGACACGATCAGCAATCGCAGCCGAGTGTTGAGATTAACGATTGAAGTCAAGTTTAACATAATCGGTACTAATCGTCATATTACGTATCATCCCTGTTTTTCTCTGAAACTTTGGTTTATTTAGTAATTCTTGTATTTGTCACGGCTTTTTAAAGGCTTTAAAGAAATTATTAAATATCAAGATGTTAGTAAAGTATTATTCTTACATTTAAAAGAGCTGATGAACATTAAAATCGGCGGCTTCAGATTCACAATTGAAGCGGTCACGACAGCGCTTGAAAATAGTCAGGTGATCTCGTGTCATACACTTGAGCAATATTTCTGTGTGAATCTTTCCATCTTTTAAACTTTATACGGTCTAATTTTCAAAATAACCTCCAATATATGTCATTTAGAAATTTTATTTAAAATGTTAAACGATCACATGGAGAAAAAAATCGCCTCGTTGAATCGGCGGTTGATCTATGATACACTTATTTACGGTTTAGTC
>JAOCNB020099968.1:0-11511 GCA_026546465.2 Palythoa caribaeorum | reverse complement strand
TAAAGTATAAGTATATAAAGTATAAGTATATAAAGTATAAGTATATAAAGTATAAGTATATAAAGTATAAGTATAAAAAGAAAAATTTTGTTGTACATAAAAGTTTGTACGTGCTCAGTCTAAAGAAGCCCACGTATTCCCTGTCCTTGTGATTTTTTCGTTGAGTTTAATAAAGACGTAATTATTAAAGCTGATTGACCTCGGCAAGAACTGAAGATTTGTCATGGGTTTAAGTTTACAAAAATTTGACAGTTAAAATGGCGAAAGACAATTTCAAAGTTAACTTTAAAACAGCATTAACGCGGCGTCAAGTTGAAGCATGATGGAGTTTGATTGATAAAAGTTTTGTTTGATGTAAATAGTTTGTTCTCCAACTCGTACTGAGCGTATCCTGCAACATGTGCCACTTGTTTTTCGTACCTTATGCTTTTCTCATCAATTTTGAATTTATTTACGCGTTGTATATGTACTTTTTGCAACAATTATTGTCGATATCTCTTCTGTCAATTTACATTTTATGCAATGTTACTTTCTATGTATCTGCTTTTCTGTTAATGCTAAATTGTAAACGTTTTTCTCCATAACCTAATGCTGACCATAGGAGTTTCAACCTTTGAAAGGGACCCCGTGTCCTACTGTTGTTTCTCCCTGCACTGCCATCTACAAAATCTTCATAAATAAATAAAAATAAATAAATAACACGCAATTTCTTTTAAACGTGGAATTTTACTAACCAAATCGAGAAAACGAGATTTCCTCTTCTTTATACTTCCAGACTTTGTCCTAGGAAATAAATCTTCAACATGCTTGGCAGTACCTTCCTGGTTATGAATAACAGAGAAATGGAAAATTACCAAGAAAACTGCTTTACTGTATGATTATTGATGATTAAATATTTTTACTCAATTTATAATTTCACATGTAAAATTATAAGGGATCATTAACCGAACGCGAGATCTGTATGAAAAAATATCAGACCGAGGTCTTGACAGTACGGACCGAGCGCAGCAGTTCATAAAAAAAGACAGAGGTCTGATATTTGTAAATACAAACTGAGCAAGCGAGGTTAATAATTGGTTATTATACGACCTTTCTACTTCCGATAATTTATCCCATGCCTACGTCCACGGATATCATCGGAAAGTTTCGGAAATGTTTCAAAACCGTTTTTATCGATTTTTGAAGATTTTCTAAATATTTTCGGAGATCTTCGGAAGTGATTGCACATTTTTGAAAAATTTCGGAAGTACTTTAAAATTGTTTTTTAAATTGCCTATCACCCCTAGCCAGTTTTATGAAATTTCAAATATATATATATATATATACACTCGTTTACAAAAATTCTGCTCTTTCAATATATAGGGTATATATATATATACCTTTTGTAAGTCCATCAGAAAGGTGACGACAGCTGATTACCAGTAATAATGGGAAATAACACAGTGCAATTAAGCACCATACAAGATACAATTAATAGTTAACATAGTGCAATTAAGCACTATTCACACTGCAATTGCCACCAATAGCGTACTTGTCATCACCTTTCTGATGGACTAACAAAGGATATATATATATCCTATATATTGAAAGAGCAGAATTTTTGTAAACGAGTGTTATTATATTACTATTATTATTATTATTATTATTAATATATTTATATATATTCTTAATAGAGATACTTCCAGTACAGGAAACTTAATTTATTCAAAAATCCGTGATTCCCGTGATTTCCGTCTTTCCCGTCTTCATTTAGAAAGTTTTTGAGTTTCAACCCCTCCACAACAAGTTTCTAAAAGTAGACGGGAAAGGCGGAAATCACGGGAATCACGGATTTTTGAATAAATTAAGTTGTCAAATTTATTTTATAATAATATTATCAGTAGTATTAGAATAATAATTATTAGATTAAAGGTATTAATAATTTTATTGTTATTATTATTATTATTATTTATACTATTATTATGAATATTTATATTAGATATTTCGTAAAAGATATAGCCAGGGTTAGGGCTAGGTTCAGTTGTTCCGTTCCTGTGTCTTTTAAATCATTATTGAAAAAGCTTGCTTTCTCGTGAATTCCGTGTTTACCGTCTAGAAATAAAAGTTTTTCGGGCTAGCATTCCTGTACTGAGTCTCCTATAAGAAGGAGACGGAAAGAAGTGATTTCGCGGATTTGGCGGCAAGTGAATGCTTAGTGTTTAGTTGATGAACGAAGAGAACAGAAATATTTGGAAACGATCCTTCCTTCCTTCCTTCCTTTCTTCCTTCCTTCCTAACTTCCTTCCTTCCTCCTTCCTTCCTTCCCTCCTTCCTTCCTTCCTTCCTTCCTTCCTTCCTTCCCTCCTTCCTTCCTTCCCTCCTTCCTTCCTTCCTTCCCTCCTTCCTTCCTTCCTTCCTTCCTTCCTTCCCTCCTTCCTTCCTTCCTTCCTAACTTTTTTCCTTCCTTCCTTCCTTCCTAACTTCCTTCCTTCCTTCCTAACTTACTTCCTTCCTCCTTCCTTCCTTCCTTCCTTCCTTTCTTCCTTCCTTCCTCCTTCCTTCCTTCCTTCCTAACTTCCTTCCTTCCTCCTTCCTTCCTTCCTTCCTTCCTCCTTCCTAACTTCCTTCCCTCCTTCCTAACTTCCTTCCTTCTTTCCTTCCTTCCTACTTATTCATTTTTGAATAATTACAATTCATTCTATTTTGAACTCTCTAACATGCAGGAAATGAACTCCAAACTTTGCCAGACGAAATTGGAAAATTGAAGAGCCTTAGAACACTGAATATTTCACAAAACAAGTTAAAAGCAATTAATATTGCACTTGCTCATGTTCGAACTCTAGAGGTAAGACCTGTTTGATGGAGAAATTCTCCATTATTTTTAAACTTTTTAATATCAGACTTAATTCAGTAAAACGAGTTACATTTCTTCAAAGTGTTTGGAAAAATTCCCCTTGTATTGTTGTTCTGAAAGTTATTTTAAATTAAAGCCTTTTCAAAGAATTAATTAATCAAACAATCATTTTTAACTATTATTCAATTTTCATACTCTCTCTAGTCCTGAATAAATTCCAATATTCTGATTGGCTGACTTATGCTACATGATACTGTGTCTTAACAAAACCCAGTGTTCCCATTAATGCACCGCCACATGTATTTGACGCAAGAAAATATGAAAATGACACGCTACTTTTGTCCTTCTTGCGTCCCTGGGACACATGAAAAAATCACTTGGCATGTGGTCAAGGGAGATGAAGAGCCTGGGGACCCCACAATGACCCTCCACTTTGGGACACAGGGTTCCCAGGGACCCTTGATTTTCAGAAGTAGTGCGAACACTGAAAACCACTACCTTGATGTCATTAGTGTGATGTAATAGCCATTTTGTAGATTCAACACACCATTGCCATTACACCATGGCTCTAGCTGATTCAAAGTTTGACGTTTGACAATTTTTCGTTACAGTATTTTTAGAAACTTTTGAAAGGTATTCAAAAACAGTATTTATTTGATCATCATGTTCATGTATTTTCGAATATATATTGAAAGAAAATATGTTTAAATTCAAAATTTTGTCTGGTTTATCTAGAATATCTCAGTGCAGTGTTTCTCTGGGAAGTGTATTTAAGTTGAATAATAAACATGTTAACACACTCATTGCTCGTGAGTTATTGTGATTTTTAAAACTGCTGTTCTTCACCAACGTTTTTATAGTCAGTATTCGATCTTAAGTTTTGTTTCTTTCTCTTTATAAAGAACCTCATAGTTGATGTTGACAAGCTGGCATTTCCACCTAAAGGTAACTGTTTTGAATGGTATATATTAGTCCATATACTGTACAAAACATTTTGTATCATGATTATAATTTTATCCGCTTACAATTACAAATTTTATTATGCATGTTGAAACTAGAAAGTCACCAGTAACTTGTATCCTACGTGTTTAATTATTATCTATAGAATCAGAAAAATTATGATCTGCCATTGATGGCTTGATAAACGTGTTTAGAAAGCTATATAAAATGTTGTATACTGTTGGTAAACATAATCTGTATTTGGAGGTTGCCTCCTGTAGTCAGAGCATTCTTCATATCAAGATGTTTAATAAGCGCTTGCCGATGGCAAATTTCACCTGCTACTCTTAATGTCTGACTGTCTTAATTCCCCAATTATTTGTTTGAAATTGGGGCTTACCTATATAAAGACCTTACAATTTCCTGCATTGTGATTGGTTCGCGTGCGGTCTGTCAAAATGCGTATTCAACCCATTGTCCGTATACGTGCATGTTCAGACTGGTTTCCCAAATGTTGATTTTCAGAAAATATTCGAAACTCGCAAAGTTACTTAAAAACGATTTTAATAAAAGTATTTCTGAAATTTTCTGAAAATTTCTGAATGCCTCCGAAGATTTCTGAAGATTTTTAGAAATTCTAGAACAAAAATCCAAAAATGTATAAGAAACACTTTTTAAACATTTCCGAAGCTTTTGATTTCAATGAATTCCGAAAACTATGGGATAGTTCCAATGATTTCCATAGACGTAGGCATGGGATAAATTACCGAAAGTAAAAAGGTCATATTATAAAAGAATTATCAACGTCGCTTGCTCGGTCTGTACTGTATGTAAAAATATCAGACTTCGGTCTTTTTTGTACGAACCTCGCTGTACTCGGTCCGTACTGTCAAGTCATCGGTCTTATATTTTTCCATATAGACCTCTCGCTCGGTTAATAATCTCTTAGTACTGGTGAAGTTTTTGGCTGAAGGTCGCAAGTGTTTGCAATACAATACACTGCTGCAATAATTTTGTTTAGCAATCCATCAATGGTTTTTCATACCTAACTTGCAAGATAAGATTGTAAATTAAAAACATAGTAAGAGAAATAACAAGGAATGCAATTACCGTATTTCGTCAAATAAACGCCTTCCTCCAATAAACGCTGCACCTGAGAGCCAAAATATTAATAAATGCCGCCCTCGAATAAACGCCGCACCCTGGAACAGACAACAAACTGAAACATCGATTTATGATGTTAAAGTTTGAAAGGAAAAGACAACAATCTGCAAAATCGAATTTATCTGACTTTTTATGCGTTTACAAGCGCAACAAGTTGTAGTTTTAAAACTGTAAAGCTTGGTTGGTACAGCCAGACAAAGAACTGTATCATTTTTTCTTATTTTTAAAGGAAAGTTACGGTTTGTTGTTTAAGAAAATAAACAGCATTTTAAATGAACGCCGCCCTCGAATAAACGTCGCACCCAAATCATGAAAAATTTAATAAATGCCACGGCATTTGCTCGAGGAAATACGGTATGTACAACTTAATCATCGCACATCGCAAGGAATGTGATGTGAAAAAGCGGAGTTTAAAGGTGCCCGTGTTCAGTCAAAAGACTAGTACTTTCTCCAGAATGTAAGAAAATGCATTGTACGACGTTCATATTGTATTCAAAAAAACCTAAGAGTGATAAGCTACGGGCTCCCTGGCCCTGAATATATTTGCCTATGTCTTTGGTGAGAGTTGTGTGCTATCAGGCTATACATACCTAAACTTTTGCCAATTACTTAGGCTCTTATTGGAAACCCTAGCTGTCACATGCATTAGAGTGTCAACAGTCTGCCTTTAAAAATTGCCTTGTATCAGTATAGTAACTTTTAGAGAGTGCACTGCCATTGGAGTACGATAAATGTAATCATTGATTGTGGTTCGGTTCCAATTATTTTAGATGTTACTGCTGGCGGCACTGCTGTAATAATGAAGCATTTGTGTAAAAGTAAGTGAAGTGAAGTGAAGTGACGGTACACTTTGACGGAACACTTTGAGTTACACTTTGCTGTCCAAATAGAAGTAGAGGCAGGACCTTGGGAGCCCCTCCTCCCCAAGACTTTTCACCAGTCTTTAGCCACAAAAAATCAAACTCTAGTGATTCTCTAGTTTTTCCAGGGTGGTAAAAGGGGGTCCAAGACAATTAATAAGGATCGTATGTTGAATACTTTAACAAATCACAATAAAGAGTTTTGGTAGAATAACTAATGTCAGGCTTATGCCCTCTTCAAACTAACAAGTCTTTGAAAACCGCCATTTTCATTTTATTAAAAAATGTGTAAAAAGACTTATGTTCTATCCTTGTTAGGTGTTTTCGACCGTCCACAGTTCTAGACCACGAAAAAGGATAAGAAAACATCGCTTTTTATAGGAATTTGCTCGAGAATATTTTCAATAATTTTTATGAGCAGTGGCATAGGCATTTTTAAAAACCATCGTTTCCTCTCGTTCACACTAATTAAGGCGTTGCGCCTCTGTTTTCAATAACCTCCACTCTGGAAAGCGTTTTTGAAAACCACCATTTTTGGTGACATACAATAACTTTCGTTTTCAATTGTATGATTAATGTGGACGGAAGGCAAAAACGAATAAACGGAAACAAAAGTTTGCGTTTTTAAACAAAACGTATAGTGACGTAGACAGGGCCGTAGTTTTAAATCAATAATGGATCATGATTGTATTTTCGCCACCCCAGTAACGTATCATGGGCTTGATTTTGACCTCAATAATGGAGCGCGAAAAAGTCCTTTAAATACTAACCTGTTTTAGCCACAAAAATCCTTGTGTGGTTTGTAGATGAGGCATTTATACGTATAATTCGCATGCCATGTTCTAAGTAATCATACAAGTTCATAAAGTTTATTTAATGATTTCAGGTGCCGGAATTGAGTACATCCCTCCATCTCAACATTTACTACCAGTGCTAGGTATGCTATGTGCACAACAATTGCATTTATTTACAATTAAACCATAAAATTTAGCGATAACGTGTTAATGTGACGACGTTTCGACGTCGGTTAACGTCATTTTCAAGTCGATTGTTCGAGAAGCAAACGTAGTTTATGTAGGTGTACTGAATACATTATTGAATATATTATAAGCTTGGCTGAATTGCACAACAAAAGACGTAAAACAAAAACAAGACTTGTGTCAAGCAAAAAGTTTGGCACGCACAGAATCCGACTGAACATTCAATTTCGGTTTGGTTCTCTGAATTAATAACATCTCGTACACCAGGCAATCAAATTTGTTTCTGCATTTCTTTAGTATTGTAAATTGAGAGTCATTGACTGCAGTTGTAATGCTGTGCTCACGCTGAAGGTGTTGACCAATGGAGGATCGGTTATGCTCTGCCACGCGTTCCAAGTACATCAAGTTTATGTTGGTCATTCGACTGGAGTACCTAATCATTAGTTGTCATTGGCTTATAAAATTTCCTGATAGGGACTGGGTAAATATTTGAACATTAAACTTGGATTTCAAGATGCGCCCCTGTGCCAGCATCTGAAAATTGATGTTTTCTTGGGAGGGGAAGGGCAGTTACTTTCAGAATTCTGCTGTATAGAAATTACGTGAACATAATATGATAATAAAAAAGGTAAGATTTTTCGTTAAGGATTTTATTTTCCTTGTGACAGATCCCTCAACAGTTGCCAATGGCCAGGCTGGAAAAATCTGTGCAGTGGATGATCTATTGGCAGTGAGTTCAACTTCCTTAACTCTTTAAGATCCCAATCAGTGAAAATGTTCAGATCACATTTCTTCCAACATCAGTGCTGCAATGTAGGACATTTCGTTATAAGATTGGAAAAAATAATAATTGGAAATTGATCAGAAGAAATATACTGTACGAGATCAAAATCCAAAACTGCAAATAAAAATATGAAAAGTATGGGACACAGTTGCGAGAGTTTCCCAATAATTTAACTGTCTGAATTTGGGCTTAAAAGCATATAGAACTGTAAACTTGTATGGCCAATGCGACTGATATCACAAAATATTATTTATAACTGCTATTTTTCTCTAACTCCAAACACAAGTCTCTGAACTTTAGAACTTCTACATGTAAAGTTTGATGTTTAATTATATAGATCCCTGCAATAGCGTGGCTGTGAATAATGTATAGTTTCTGTACGCGTGCTGCCTTTGCTTATTATAAGACTTTATATAAATATATGCTTGTGTGTGTGCGTAATAGTTAGATGTACAGAGATGTGCTTAGAGTGTAATTATGGCGTACGCTTTTTAAAATCTCAGCCAGATTTTTCCTTGGGTTTCTGATGGCAACGTAAAATATATAATCTGTTTTTGATAACATTAATGGTTATCCTGCATAAATGTGTTATTATGATGATTATTAACAATTAATAAATAATGTTAACTAATTAATAATTAATTTATTTTCTCATCAAATTCTGTATACATGTAACATGTTGTTATTGTTTATGTTGTTCTTGCATTGTCTTATCCTCCTCGCTGTTGTTGTTGTGGTTGTTGTGCTTTATCTTGTCTTATTCTTGTTCTTCTTCATGATTTTGTTCTTCTTGTTCTTGTTCATTTTAATACATTTTGAATGACTACTGTCTACTGTAAAAATGGGAAAATTTCTCAACCCAGTCCAACACACATGTTTGTTCTTGTTGTGTATAGTTTTATATTGTTTGATTTTAAGTTGATCAATTTGATTCAAGATTTATTTATGTTTTGGTTCTAGGCAACATTATCCGCTCACGAGAGAGAGAAGGTGCAGTGCATAATTTTCAAAATCATGTTGTGGTTAATATTTGAGCTCACTTTCAGTGATTATGATTTGATTAAATCTTGTGCTTCGTGCCATTAATATTGTCAACTCATTTCTTCGCCGTTCTTTTCAATTGGGTACACAGTGGATTCTGACTGGTTAAAGCCTTTAATGCCTAAAGGAAAACATTTTTGTTCCCACATCGAATCTCAAAATAGGATAACAGTTCTAATACTCACAATTTCTGGCGAACCTATCGATGCGATAACTTGAAAGGCAGCCTTTGTTTTATTCAAAACTGTAGATCAAAGTGATTTAATTAAGAAAGGTAGAATTCTCACAATCAGATCGCGAAACCAGTAGGCCCTGCGCAAGGAGCTGTTGTACATAATGACTTTGCAAATTTGCGCTACTTATTTCGCCCGTGATTTCATCAATTTCTGAAAGAAAGCAATGATTTTTTATATTTAGCAAGATGTTCACTTGTCCTTTGACTTCTGTCAATAATAATGATTTAGTTGATGGGAGAGGAGATAAATCGAACATAATGACCTTAAGATACGAAAAACATGGCGTCACATCGCCCAAGTTGAAGACACACGGTCCGGCTTTTTTTTAATTTTAATTTGTCGAGAGCAAAGCGGAACTAAGAGACTGGTCATAATTTAGCAGGGGGTGGGTGGAGAGGTGGATACAGTGGGGGTGGGGCTCACATATTTTTTAGCCAGAAAAAAGGAGGGTTCATAAATGATTAGATAGTTATACAGAGGGGGGTCACCTATTGTTGGTTGTAATTACTTTTTATACATGCTCAGACTTTGTTTGACACAAGACTACATGAACACAAACGTGTGACCAGAAATGGTGATCTCAGCAGTCGCATTGCTGAACATCACCGACTCACGAACCACACTATCGACTGGGACTTGGCACAATGTTTGACTTACAGCACTAACTATTTTCAACGAATGACACTGGAAAGCTTAAAACAGGACCCTCCCAACAGATGTCGATACTTACCAGCGCCCTACAAACGACTTATTCACGACATAAAAAACAACGAACGGAACAGAACGAGCTAACCTCACTTTACGGATCGAAAACAACCAATCATGACACATTATTTGAGTCTAACATCCAATCACACTACAAATTGACCAATCAGTAATCGCGTACCAGACTATAAAAGTATTCTACTGACACACTATTCCTCACTTAACTCTGAAGATGACTTCCGCACAGGTTGCCGAAACGTCAGTCACCAACACCAACAACAGTCCTTCTCAGGACTACACTAACCCGGACGATCTGAACATACGATCTACAGTTACTCCTGGGTTCAAACCATTTACCAAAATATCATTCCTTAAAGTTTTGAATTACATCTCCCCACCCCCTGCTAAATTATGACCAGTCGGGCCTAGATATGCGTTTTAACAAAAGTTTTTGTTAATTATTTATATTTTAAGGTACACACGATCTCTAGCGGGCGAATTTAAAAAGAAGTGAACTTGTTAATGTAGCACGTTTTTAAAACGAAAATAAACCCTCATAATTACAAAACTGCTTTTCAAAGAATTTTGCATATCCGTAGCCACAATGTCTACATTTTTCTTACCTTAAAAATTATTTTCTTATTTGTAAAAGAAGATGTTTTAAGATCTGTTTTCTGTGCTTTAGAGTATCTAGAGTGAGGTCTTCTTTTGTTTCTTTTTAAAGAAATTGTTGATTGGGATTTAATTAAAAGTTTGTTCATCATTACCTTCAAGGTCTTCTGTATATCCTATTTGCGAATCGTGTTCATTTCTCACAAACAAAGCCTTCAGTTCGAGGCCAAGTGCTCATTTCTGATACAATTAAGCTGTATTTTTCTGAGATCCTGGCCTCCACTTGTTGGTTTTATTTGTAAACCGGGTTAGGGTTAGAACTTTGCAATACGTCCAACGATTTCCATCTCTTCGGCACTCTTTCCGTAAATAATTTCAAATTTTTGGCCTGTGTTAGAGTTTTGGTTAACACTTGGGGTGCCTTCGAAAGAGATAATATTGCTAAATTTGCCAGAAGTTGTCGAGTATTTAACATTGTAATTTCCGATTCACGAGGGGAGCAATAAGGAATTTAAATGCAACAGTTACTGTGACCACAACTCCTTGAATATACTGCACCTCTAAAAGTAAAAGGAGAACGGCACATTGCACCTTATTCAGTATGTAGTATGTATAATGCGATCATTTTCTAAGTTCATTCAAGATCATCTTCACTACCCAACCTTTAAGGTAGTCTGCTTAAATAAAACCCTTAGGCCGCATAGATTCCAGAAGGAATCGGAGTACTTCCACCTGAACACTGACCATGATTGCAATTTGATTTCTTGATGAGTGGCTAATGTGATAATATTTTGTTAAAAATAGGAACTGAGAAAACAGCAGATGCTTCAGCTGGAAAGACAAATGCAGGACGTTGAAGAACAGCAGAAAATGTTGACAGAAATGGCTTCAAGACAGCGTCAGGAGCTTATGCAAAAGATACGCAAGGTACAGCCTCTAACCAGATGTGAACCATTACATTAAAGTGGGTTCTTCTTCATAACCGTCATTTGTCTTGGAGCGCATGCCAATGAACGTCTGCCGACTTGAACGGAACATTCCTTTCCCCAAATTGACCAATCATAAAATATTCTTTTCCCCAAACTGATCAATCACAGAACATTTCTTTCTCTAAACTGATCAATCACAGAACACTTGTTTTCCCAAACTGACCAATCACAGAACACTTGTTTCCACAAGTTGACCAATCAAAGAAAAGCTGTATCCTGGAAATCTATTCCCAGACGTTACTTGTTTGAACAAAGAACTGCAGGTATTCACGGGGGATGGGGAAGGGGTGGGGGGGGGATTCAACCCCAATTTTTGGGGCGGGGATGCGCGACACAAAAATAAAATGGAACCCCAAACAGGTCCCAAT
>JAOCNB020099943.1:0-11515 GCA_026546465.2 Palythoa caribaeorum | reverse complement strand
CGGCGGCTTGAAGATATGAATTTTATTTTCTCGTGGCAAAAACAATATTTTACTCACTCGCTGCGCTCGTTCGTAAATTATTGTTTTGCCACTCGAAAATAAAATTCATATCTTCGCGCCACCGTGTAATATCCTCTATATATATGAGTTGTTGAAAAAATATACAACATTGCATTCTTTAAATATATACGACTATTGTGACCGCTGTTTTTGTGTCAGCGGAATAAGTGACACGTGTAAAATTTACGTAGGTGATTTTGTTTTTCAAAATGGCGAACGTGAATCAAGGTTCAGCATCTAGATCTTCTGGTTTTGATAACTTAGTTCGCTGTATAATCGAGCACCCAGATTTCAAGCAAGCCGTGTTAGCTTCTCCACCTTCTTCTGCTACTAGTTCTGGTGTTGATGGAATGGCGGATTCAGGAAGCATTGGTGCTCAACGCAGTGTCAGCGGTATCAAAACAGGTGAATCCACGAATTCCCAAACACCACTACAAGAATTACAGCAGATATTCCGTCGAAGAAACGCAAATGCACCGCCTCAGTTTCAAAGTAGGACGAATTGGAAGCCGGTATCTCGTGGACGTAGCCGCCAGACTAGCACTAGTGGCTCAAGTAAGCGAAACCTATCCACTCAGCAGGGAGGGAAAGGGAAGCAAACAAAGAATGGGTTCTCCAGAGAAGTTGTGTTACTCAGACGACCAAGTGACGGTATTGTGAGGGGCGCAGCCAAAGCTGAACTTCAGCGACTGGGTCATGTTATAAATGATTTTCATTTCTCCAAAAGTTGGAATGCAAAAGATGTCTTGGAGAAATTAGCAGCTGCCTTCGAAACGTCTGTTCCATCACTAGCAGAGATCACCAGTAAACCGAAGTAAGTATCTGCTAAGTAAATGGCTTGATTGCAATTATGAGCATAGTCCATGCTCCCACAGGTTTAAGCCCAAGTTCATACACTGAAGTAACATTTTTTCACATTTCAGATTTAAGATAATGATGGGCATGGGCAACGAACTGGTTGTACCAGTTCTATCATCACCAGACGAAGAATTAGATGGAGAAGCAATCAGCCGAATTTTTTCTCAGAAAACTGTGTGGCTGGCTCCTAGAGAAGTTCTGAGTAGCTGGAAGTCACCTTTAAACATCTCGGTAAATAATTAATTTTGTATAGTAAACACACTGCCTTTCCGCAAAGAGGACACTTACTTTGGGGAACAACCATGTCATTTTAATTATATTTGGGCATATCCACTCGTTTGATGGAAAATAATTTCACAATCACATTTTAACACTCACATCTTTAATTAATTAACTTCAAAATTCATGCAGTCAAAGCTCATGTACCTTTCTGTTAATAATGTATTTGGTTAAACCTTGACAGTTTAATACTAGAATCCCCCTCCCATTCTGACTATAGTGCTCAGTTACAAAGAAAACTTCTTGATGTACATGAAGCAACCAGCAATTATTTTTTAGTCAAAACTTGTGGTCGTCCTTAAAAGATGAGCTATACTTGTTTAGAAAAAACCATTTAAATGTACTCAAAACAGTTCATCTCCTTTGTGGTAAAAATGAACAGATGAAAATGAATGTACAAGCACCTCAGTTCCTTTCATTTTCTGACCAAAAGAATATAGAAGTTTATTATAATTTTAAAATCAAGCCATGCTCCATTCAATTGCAGCTGTCTTCATTTATACTTTTTGAAAATGTTTAGTATTTTTGGCAATGCTACTAAAAACTTTTTTCCATGACAGTTTAAAGTGAAAATCAATAGTTGTGCACTGATGATATTTCTATTGGACTTACTGTTTAAATCGGCTTTATTTGTTGAGAAAGATAAAGATTTTACAGCTAACAGCTATGAAATAAAACTTTAATTGATTTCCAAAATGATTTTAAATAGCAAACTAAAACAGGGGAAAACTGTGGGCATTAAATATAAATGTGATAACAGTTACTGTACATTTGATGTCAGTTGGGAGTGAAAATTACATCCACAAAATGCAGATTAATTTCTGAAATATACAGAAAGTATATAATTGTCTAGTGTTTGATCTTAAATGTCCAAGGGGTCCCTAAATTATAATGATTGGTTGCCTCGCAAAATTTCCTGTCATTTCTGATGATTGGATGACTGCAAAAATTGATCTCTGGATTCACGCATAAATAGTTGGATTTTACTCTAACAAAAACTTGATATTGTGAGTCATCTAATTTTAAAAGATCCTATCATTTTTATAATTTATGTTTTATTTTATACCAGAGTACAAGTGAAGGAATGCATGATATAGTCACGATTCATGATTCAGGAACTGGGATAGATAACCAGATTTCAGGAACTGGGACAGATAACCTCCAGACTCTCAAGGCAATGTTTCCAACGACTGCAGAGGCAACTTTGAAAGAATCCCTTCTTTCTGCAGACAATAACCTAAACATGGCTGTGGCCATCATTGTTGGTGATAATGATAATTTCTTACTGCATTCAGTGCTTCCAATAAGTGAGTGCAACTATAATTATTATAAATGCCAATTTGTTACCCTTTTACACCGTGTTTTAGGCCACAGATTTTCAGGTTTTAGGTGATTTTGGACAAGAAGTCAGGAACAAAGGATAGAATAAGAATTTAGCTTCCAATTTTTCTATCTTCACAATAATTCCGAATGTTGTTTTTTTCTATACTGACAGCTAGAATTTTAAAACCTGTTATGATTATCCTTTTTGTATGGAAAGTTACCAGGAAGAAATTGAGGATTAATAATGTAACTAATAATGATCCATTTTAAATTCAAAACCTTAATTATAGTGTCTTTAAAAATGATTTTGAAAAATAATTTTAGTAAATAAAGGAGAAAAGGGGAAAAAAATATTTTTCTTTTACCAAATACAGTCAACTCTCTCGTAAGCAACCATCCTTGGTGCACGACAAAGTGGTCGCTTACAGGAAAGATCAACAAAATAAGTCTAACACTGGATTGATCAATTAATTACATAAACATATTACCTAATCAGCTAAAATTAGGCAAATAGAAACCAATTTATTTGATTTTTTTCACATGCAACAAGTTTCGGGAAAAGCAGAGTGGAGTGTACAGTACTTGTCAATGTGTCTCATGTTAATGAAAATCACCTGAAATTTAAACCGAACAAAACCTAGGAAAACAACGTAAAACATGGGGTGCATATACTTGAAATCTTGGGTAGTGTCATTAAAAATTGAACTTTTGTCACTTCTGAGTAGTGACTTACTAACGATCATACATGATTATGTTGGGTGGTCGCTTACAAGAAGCAGAAACAAAAGAATATGTCAAATTTCTGGCCTAAAAAGTGGTCGCGGTCGCTTTAGAAATGTGAGTGGTGGTCGCTTACGAGAGAGCTCTGGGAACAGTACTTAACTGAGAGACAAAACGGTTGTTTACGAAGTGGTCGCTTACGGGAAGTGGTCGCTTACGAGAAGTGGTCGCTATGAGAGAGTTGACTGTATGGAAAATTCATTAAGGGTCTAAATACATAAAAAACTATGGTCTGAATATTTAATTTAGATGAGGATTGTACTGAAGGAGAGCCTGGAGAACAGGGAAAGACTCATTTGGAAGATGTAGTACATGTCTCAGGTATAGTAATTTTTTATTTAACATCACTTAGAAAAATTATAGTTTCAATTGTTTCTAAACATTGTTCAAGTGACTATGTTGTGGTTCAAATTTTATCTTTGGTTTGAATTTTTCAAACCAGTTTATTTTTTCTCAAACCAGTTTAAATTTTTCAAAACAGTTTAAATTTTTCAAACCAGTTTATTTTTCTCCTATCAGTCTGAGACCAATAACTACTGATATCTAGAAAAATTGGGGTGTTGGCAGTGGTTGCTTGCGTGGTCAAGTGGAGATGAAGTAGGACTACAGATCCAAACAGATCCAAAAGTCAGGAGTTCAAGTCTTGGTGTGTGCCAAATTAAAAAAAAAAAGAAAAAAAAGAAACTTTGGGGGGTGTAAGTAAAATAAGATTGTAAGAACAGGGGGGCATGGAGTTGTAGGTAGGGGAGGGTCATTAAGGGGAGGTAAGTTGAAATGGGTGGGTGGGTAAGTGGTTGGGTAGGTGGGTGGGGTAGTGGATGGAATATGAGGAAGGATTTCCCCAATTTTTCTACTACACCCCCAAATTAAAATAAAAGTCTTTTTTCAAATTGCTTAAAAGAAACCAATATACAAATTTCAAACTGGTTTGAAAAATTTAAACTGGTTTTAAAAAAATAAACTGGTTTGAAAAATTTAAACTGGTTTAAAAAAATTCAAAACAAAGATTAAATTTGAACCACAACAACTATGTACAGGTTGCTTGCTTTCTTTAATTTGTAAAATTCAACCCCAGGAAATGAAAACAAAATTAATAAAAACATATGTTCAGAAATTCTAAAAGGTACAACTTCCATTTGTATGGAAAATTTTTAAATATTTATCAATTCAGCAGTTGTAAATTATATGTCTGTTCTTGTGAACTTTTGAAATTTGTCTTTGTTCAAAATATTAAAACATATTCAGTTTATTGTGGCAGGTTTCTCATGTTATAATTGCAAAGTGCTCTTTTTAATCAATTTTTTGCCGTGAGGCCCCCTCCTCCAGAAACCTTGAGCTGTGTACAAGCATCACTAGGAATTAACATTATGTTTAATGCTTTCTGTTTGGTATGGCCCAAAATTTTGTGGATTAGAATATGTGATAGTGATGTAGGCTGTGTTGCACTAACTCTTCCTTAAACTTGCATTCTTTTTGTAGAAACCCCTGCTATTACTGCAACACAGTCAAAATCTGCTGCAGAAATCATGCACTCTTTTAAGAACCAGAAAGAGAGAGGAACTGAGTATATTGAGATAAACCGGATGCAGATGTCAATCCTTCGTCAGATTATGAAAATTTATAAGAATCCACAGTGCAACCTGAAGAAAAGTGTTGATATACACTTCCACGGTGAAATTGGTGCTGACTTGGGAGGTCCAACCAAAGAATTTTTTAGTGATGCCATAGCGTCATTGAGTAAAGTTGACCCCGTATTCAATGTACAGTTATTTGGTGGTCAGAGTGGACATCTTGTCCCATTTTATGGAGTTGATGCTGTTGCGTCTGGTTTTTTTGAAGTTGCAGGAAAACTTGTCTCACATAGTTTGATGAATGATGGCCCAGGATTGGCTGGTCTTTCCCCGGCAGTTATTAGGTACCTCAGTACTGGCTCATTGGAAAAGGCAGCAGAACTTGCAACAATAGAAGATCTACCCGACATTGACCTTCAGGAACTCCTGAAAAATCAGGTAGGCTGGCAAGTAATGTAAAATCCCCAACCCTCTCCTTTTTTAATGCCAACTGAAATGCCTTTCCCTTTTTTCTTTAACCAGGTATATCAGATTTAACTTCTGATGCTTATGTTTGCTTATGTCTCTTTCATCATATTACAATGATATGCTGTAGAATATCGAGAGAAGCTTATTTTAGGGGGTTATAATTAAAGCTGATCAAACTTGCTATTGTAAGTTGTATCTGTCACCTGTCTATAATATGTGTAACAGTTGCAACTTAGACACCCTTTTATTAAATAAATGTTTCTCTATACCCTAATAAAAAATGAAAAAAAAATTATTTAATTTTTTTAAATTTTTTTATTAGGTTTACAATAGTAAGTTGATGCAGTTAGTAGTTTAATTTCATCTGAACAAGTGTTTTGTAACATGAATGCATAACATCTACTTCTGTAGGTCCTAAATAAACAAACTGTAGTTGACCTAGATGCTGATGCTAAAGACAAGATTGAAGAACTCATTGTAAGGCATGGACTGTCTTACATTCCACTAACAGATCTTAATAAAGAAGAAGCTGTGAGGGATCTTCTTGTTGCAGAAGTACTAGTTACAAGAACAGCTGCCCTTGACTCCTTTTTTTGTGGTCTAAATGCACTTGGATTGGGTGACCTACTTCGCAAAAACATGTCTTTATCCGAGATCATTTTTCCTTCACCCGAGGATGTAATAGCTGACATAGAAATATTCAAGACCAAGCTGCTTGAAGCCCATGTTTGTAAAGATGGTGATGATGAAATTGTAATAAATGCCTGGCAGTGGTTTCTGAAGTTTGTTGATGAAAGCTCCTCTGTAGGTCAGTACATTGAGTTATTAATTATTTCTAGCAATGCTGTATAAAGGTAGCTTTCATGGGGTGCTCAAAGAAATGAGTCCTGTACAGGGCAATGATTTGGTCCAAACTATTTGCTATTGCAGTCCTGGAGTAAAGGCCTAAATTTAATACTGTAGTTTTCTCCAGTATATAATTTAAAATTATTTTTTGTCTGACAGGTATTTCCTCATCATGCTTTCATATAGTAAAAAATCTAATGACTGATCAGTGTCATTAACTTAATCTGATTGTGACTGATGGTCTGGTATGACTTGTACATACCAGCTTGTTCCACCATCCAACTAGCTACAAGTGAAGCATTGATGTTTTTACCTTTACGTTTGTTGTATCCTTTCACCTGTGAACAGCTAAAAGAAAGACCTCTATTTGATTTTTTAATTAATATATTATTACACAGGGCTTGAAATTGCGACCGATACGGTCGCATTTGCGACTAAATTTTTCCTTTTGCGACTAAAACCTTAACAGCAGTCGCAATTTTGCGACTTATCTTCATATCTGAGAGATACTAACGTAAAACAAAAACTATCCGCCAAGAGTCACTATCTTTCCTCTACTTTTCAACTTTTTAAAATTTTGCGACTAAAATTTTGCAACCAGTCGCAAATATGCGACCATGAAATTTTCTTAATTTCGAGCCCTGTTACACTAATTTGTAATCAGAAATTTTAAAAAGCAATAGGCCTTTTGCAGGAGTTGATCACGTAGCTTATCGTCTCCTAGCAACGCCATGGTCACTGGCAAGCTATTTTCCGTTTTGCATGGCAACCAGCGGTTATCTTTGTATCATGGCATGGCATTGCTATAGGAAGATTGGTCACGTGATAAACTCCTGCAAAAGACCTATTGATCAGAAACTAAAGATCTAACCACTGAATTTTCCACACAAAATGTATCAAGACATATATGTTAATGTAGCTTTCATAAATCCTGTTAACCTAGAGTAGAAATATAATTATATTTTTTTCCAGCTTTGATTTTAATAAAGGACCTCATCCAAAAAAAAATTAATATATCATATCGAAAATATTTGTGATCAATGGGCTTTTCTATCATTTCAGATGAGAACACTGGGAAACCTCTAACTAACACCCTGCTCAAGTTCATCACTGGTTTGCCAATACTTGATCAAACAGAAGAATTTCAAGTTGCTTTCCAAACCGATACCAAGAAGAAATTGTTGGAGGCAAACTGTTGCTTTAGAAAAGTCATAATCCCCATTTCTCATAAGACCTATGACGAATTCAAAAAAGCATGCTCTATTTCTTTGCTATCAGGGGCTGTAGGTTATGGCAGACTGTAAAGTGAAATGTAAACAATGAAATAACATAAAATTTTTATTTGGTTTAGAAATGGACACTAAGTTACAATTGTTATGTTACTCAGATACAAATTTGTAAACATTGTCACACGATCGTAAGTTACAGTTGAGTTATTTTGTATGCTATTTTTACTAACAAGAATTTGAGAGTACAGTAGTATGCAGCTTGTAAACGTTGTTCCAATCCAGTTGTTGATATTTCAATATTTACAAAATGGCAAACCTCAAACTACACCCTCTCCCAAATCTGCCCATACCCTTATATCCCACCGAGTTTTAAGGTAGCTGAATAAGAAGTGGTCTTACCAAAACTGCAGTTGTTAGGCTTAGCGCAAAAACAACACAACTGACCTTGTATGAAATACTAAATTTCTCAGGGATTAAGAAGAGATAAATAAATATAGAAATTGTAGGGAAACATAAGAACTTGATCAAAAGTCACTTACATCATTTTAGCACTATACCCAGGCTTTAATTACCCTAGCACTATAAACAATGTACTTTGTTCAAGGTATTCTTTCATGGACAATGTCAAGTGCAGCCACATACAAGTTGACACCATGATTGCCATCATCTGCTAAAGGTTCAACATTTTCTTGCAACAGTTGCCACTGTTCATCAGATAAAGCAAATGATACTTCTGGTACTTCAACAGCATTTTCTGAGTCTAGGTCAGGTATAGGTCCACCTCCATTGCCAAACTCGTTCATTTCTTGGTCATTGGCAAAAACACTTTGCACAGCTAAATAGTTTGAGTTTGTAGCAGCAGTAATCCCAGAATGCCAAAGCTGCCTTGGAGATCTATTCCTTTCAGTACTCATAGGGTGATTGTTCCAGCTACCAACCATTTCATGTAATGTCCTGTTAATTCGTGGCAAAAATATGTAGTGAAGTGCAAACAGATGAACCTCATTAACAGGATCAAGAAGATGGCACTGTTCAAGAAAGTAAAAAAGATTGCGATAATAGCAAACAACATTGTTCTTTACATCCACCCAAAGTCGTTCAATCCTTTGATTGTGCACACTACGACCAGTTAACATGCTTCCTCTGTTAACACCTCTTTCCGGATGGGTCAACATGTATTCTGCCACACCAATGTTCTCAGTACCAAAATCTGATCGCACCCTTGATGGCAAACCAAACTGGTTAACTGCTTCTAAAAAAAGTGTTCTGACAGTTTCAGATTTGTTATTTGTTGAGCACCTAAGATACACAATACACCTACTGAATCCGTCAATACCTCCATGAATAACAAATCGCCACCTGACTAGTTTGTGATGACCATCGATATGCCTGCAATGCAACAAAACTAGAACTTAAAATTTAGCATGGTTTAAGATATTTTGCAAATGTTCAGTTAGAGGTAAATTTTGAAATTTCATTTTAACCCTATCTAGCACGGAGGGGGGCGGAAAATATCAATCTTTGATGATGTAATTATGACATCATCAACAATAGGCCTAATCTAATTCCAAAATCGTGTAGATCTCATGGCGATTACGATTTGTGCAAAATTTCATCACTCAAGGATGAATAACAAAAAAGTTAAGAAGGTGGTCAGAATCCTTCCCCCTCCGGGCTGTGAGAACTCAAAAAATCCCTGGATAGATAAGGTTAATATTTTTAAGCTACAAATGGATGTAATGCACCACACCACATCACATTTGCCAAAAGATTAGCAAATACACAAACTGAATCTTTCCAAGAGTTATCAAATTTAGATCTGTTAAATAGTATTGAATACCACAAAATCCCCTCCCCCACTGGCACTAATATATTGACATTTAGTGTAAACCTACTAACGGTCTAACACGAATCCTTCTTTCTGATTGGCTACTCTACAAGAGGTTTAATTGTGATAGCCTAGTAGTAGAGAAAAGATGGCTGATCAAAATAGTAATGAGCCCTGTTTTCTTATGAAATCAGAGGATTTCATCGACAATTTCATTTGTACATCTATCTTTGACCTATTAGTAGGTTTATACTAAAACAAGTAGACCTAACTTAAATAATATCAAACAGCATTTTGTTGGTACAATCCTTTCATTAACAATGATATGATGCCTCCCATCCCAAACACTAAGTGATTTTTTGCATGGCCAGGTCCAAAAGTTAGATCTTCTCAATATGGTTTGAACTGCGGATAAAGGGGGAGATTAAGTTGAAATTTCCAATTGACCAGGGCCTGGTTGGAAAACTGATACAAGCACTAACCCAGGTTGGGCACAGTTGGTAAGATTTCTGCCTTCTGACCACAAGGTCCTGAGTTTGTTCCCCAATTTTATCGAGATTTGAACATTTGTGTGACTTTCTTTCCTTCCTAAGCTATCTCAACTTTCCACCCTTCTGGGGTAGGTTAACAAGTACCAGCACCTACTGGGAGCAAACCTAAAATGGATTAGTGTCTCATCCAGGGGGAGTCAAAGACTATCATCTACTTATTACAGAAACCAGAAATAAGGGGCATGGACCCCTTGGCTTGTAAAGGATTTCGCTTAAAGATAACATCTATTGATCTTCGCTTTGGCCATAAACCAGACATTTTGGACTTGTTTTAGGAGGGGGGAAGGGAATGGGAGGATGCATGTGTACCTTTTGACTACACCCCTGGTGACCTTTCCTCTGTGAATAATTTTGAATTTGTCCAGGGTTAAACTTAATCAATTTTTGGACAAGGCCCAGAAACGTAGTCCTAAAATAGACCCCGATTAGGCCATTCAGAGACCAAATGCAAACTCTAGATCTCACTTGTAAAATAAAGTAATCATGGCCACCTAAATTCAAGAATATCAATTACTCAATTAGTACTTTCACCGAATACTTTCAGCATTGTCTTACCACAGTGCATTTGGACAGGGGACATTGTATGTTCTCCTTACCACTGCCTGACACCGCCTTAGAGCACGACTCACTGGGTCAACAGTAAAAATCGCATAACGTATACGCCACCTCTGAACACGTATTCCCCTTCTTCTTAGTGCCCCAATAACGTAGGTTTCGCCTGCGTCTGGCATCACTTCAAGCACTTCCTCCACAATTTCACAAAGTCGCTGATCAGAAACATCACTGTACGTGATTCTAGGACCAGCTGTATTACTAACCGGCATAGAATATTGATGTCGCCTTCGTAGAATTGTTTTGTAAGATACGCGCGATTCCTTGGCGACTTCTTTCCAAGTACCATGAATGTCATGTAATCCTGTAATCACTTCTTCGGGTATTGCAAATCTTGGCCTGCCTGGCGCTTTGGGCTGTTCATTTTCCAGTGGACACGAGAATCCCATTTCTAACGCATGGTCTCTTCGTGCGTTGCAAAGCTGCTGAAACTGGTCACTAAGACCATTGATTCTTTCATGTACCATTAGCAATAGCTGTATAAGATCCTCGCTAGCGTTCTGTTGTTCGCATTGTAAAATTACGGCTCTAACAACATACGCGTGATCATCTAGCCTGCGTTCAAAATACTCCAAAATGTTAAGATTTTCGCTATGTAGATTTCGCTGAGCTTGACGAAAAACCGAAGGTATCGAGTGAAGGAAAAATCCCTCAAGTTCATTCTCTTCCGCCGCCATTTTGTTTTTAAAGTTAACTCCGCTGACTCATAAGACAATGGGCACAATAGTCATATATATTTGAACAATGCAATATCGTATATATTTTAAAAACAACATCAGTATATGAAGGCTATATTTTTAAGCAATGGTCGTATATATATATATTTTTGAAATAGACAAAATATGTATTGCAATTTGGTACTTATATAATTCTGTTTACACAATGCAATGGTCCATATATATTTTTATAGATGTAGATATATGAAGCAATGGTTTTTATAGCTATAAATATAAAATGCAATGATATATATAAATGGATGACAATATTGTCCCCTTTGGCACCCCATACAGAACACCAATACTTTGCAAAATTTATTTTAAAACATGTGGATTGTCAAAAGCACAGAAGTCATGAAATGCATTTTTTATTTGGATCAAAACTTTGATTTCC